>KZ308500.1:734042-749726 GCA_000376725.2 Ladona fulva
GAGGATTACCTGACGATCCGATATGAATATTGCCCATGCAACGAGTGCCTCTGGCTGAAATAATAACAATTAACAATAAGATAAACTGCAGGATTTGATGTTTTCCCGGTGAATAATGCTGTAGAAGTCTTCACGGGTGGACAACCGGGTCAGTTCTTCGGTAAATACCGACGTTTCGGCGACGCCCTCTGTCGCCATCTTCAGGGATGTCGATTGTTGGCCTGCTTGTGTGACTCCTTGGAGGGGTAATATCGTCTTGTGTCCTGTTTTATGGGACAGCATACAAGACTGGTGAACAGTATTATATAAAATTAGCCCATATGAAAGTTAAATATAGTTTCTGCTTTTGTGGCAAATTAGCGTGCTCTCGCATTTGGTAACCCTTTAAATATATTTATCTATAATAACTCTAAACCTAAAATATCTAAATATAATTACATAACTATATACATATATACAGTTTCGAAGGAAAAGTCAGTTGGTGTGTCTCATGGTGTTGTTTGGGAAGGCTAAATTACATTTCAGCGCATCTGTACACATATACAACAAAATATAAAGGAACTACTATTTAGTATCTAATTTTAATAATTAATAAGGTTGTCATTAGAACTAATATACATTCATAGCTTGCCTTCCTTGGTGTTAACAGACCTCGGGCAAGTTGAAACTTTGGTTGATCGAATTTATAACATACAATCGAAAAACATTAGCGTCTAACCTTCATTAAAATAAGCAATCCTCAAAGTATACATTAAAATCTAATATACAATTACGGCTTGCCTTCCTTGGTGTTAACAGACCTCGGGCAAGTCGAGGGTTTTTAAATGATCAGTAGTGGGTCTTACAATCTAGTATACATCAACAACTAGCCATCATTGGGTTGTACAGACCTCAGGCTAGTCAGAAACTTATTTTAATATTTATATACATTTAAGTAAATTTTTAAACTTAATCTCAATCTATGATTACTGTTAATAACAAGTAGTATGTACAGTTAAAGATGAGTTATTTTGATACTTAAGAATTTTTTAAAGAAATATTTTGAGACGATTAATTATTTCTGCGGGTTCTCGGATTTTTGTTATATATTTTTTCCTCTTTCTTTGTAGAGGTTGCCAGAGGTTTTTTATCAGTGGATTTTTGGTGTAGGTTAGGTGTTGTTTAAATGTTGTAATGCTTTTTGCGTTGCGCTCGAAGAAATTGATGAGTTTATGTGCTTTAGCAATCTCCTTGAAGGGTATGAGTCTGTTTGTAGGGGCTAGGAGGCGGACGGATTTTTGGTAGAAGGATTTATAGGATTTAAGGTTGGCTGTGGAAGTGTTGAAGGTGATGGGGGAGGCATAGAACAGGATAGGGCATACAATGCTGTGAAGGAGGTGGAGTTTATCTTCTGTAGTTATTGGGCTTGTTTTGTGTAGTAGAGGATTTAGTGCATTTCTTGCTTGAAGTGCCTTTTTTATGGATTTTTCGGTGTGTGTGTTCCAGGTGAGGCCATTGTCTAGGAATACTCCTAGGAACTTAGTGGATTGAATGGTAGTTTTATTGTATTTGGGGCGGAGATAGGTGTGTTTGGTGCGTCGGAAAATGTTGAAATGCATGTGCTGGCTCTTTGAAGGATTGACTGTAAGGTTCCAGTTTGACATCCAGTGGTGCAGTAAATTCAGGTGGGTGTTGAGGCGTTTAATGGCAGCATCTGGGGAGCAGGATTGAGCAGTAAGAGCAGTATCGTCTGCATACATGTAAAGCTGGGTGCGGGGGTGTTTCGGGATATCGTTGACATATATAGAGAAGAGGAGCGGACTTAATTTCGAGCCTTGGGGTACACCTAGATTGATGTGATGAGGTAATGATAATGCCGTTTCCAGTTTTACTTGTATGTTGCGGTTTTGAAGGTAGTCCTGCAGGATTTTCGTAAGGTAAAGTGGGGTGCCAATGTGGTGCAGTTTATGGATTAGTCCTTCCTGCCAAACAGAATCAAACGCCTTTGTAAGGCCTAGAAAGATTGCTTGCGTGGATTTTCTTCCTAATGCATATTGATTGGTGGGAGGTGGAATGACCTTTTCGAAAACCTATATTCTCGGAGATGAGGACGTTGTTTTCTTGACAAAAATTTTGGAGCCGGTTTAGAATAATAGATTCAAATATTTTGGAGAGTGAGGAAAGAAGGGTGATGGGTCTGTAGCTGCTGGGGTTCGTAGGGTCCTTGTTAGGATTTGGGATCATGATTACGTGTCCACGTTTCCATGAGGATGGGAAGTAGGAGTGGATTAGACAGGCATTAAAGAGGTTTGTGAGAAAGAGGAGTATTGGTGGGAGAGAGGTCCAGATTTTCAGTTCCTTATTCTTGATTTGGTCAGGTCCTGGGGCTTTGTTTGTTGTGGTAGATTTAATTATGCCGGTGATTTCTTTAGTGGTGCAAAGTGAAGGAAAGGGAGAGGGAGAATGGAGAAGGGAGCGATAGGTGTTTTGCACAGAAAGTGTAATTGAAGGGGGTATGTTTGGTGTGAGGTTGAAGTCGGTTAGTTGTTTGATGAATATTTCTGCTTTTATTTGTGGATCGAAGTGGATTCTATTATTATTGATGAGTGGCTTTTGGCGTTGAGATGTTGTTTTAATAGAGCGAGCTAGTTTCCATATACTGTTGTCTGCAAAGTTGACTGTATTAAGTTTGGTGTGCCAGAGTTGTGTTTTGAAAGTTCTGATGTCTGTTTTAATTTCTTTGTTGATATTTTTTAATTGTTGCTTATCAGCTGGGTAATGGTAGGTATATATAAGTCGTCTGAGTCTGTTTCTGAGTGTAATTTTATGTTGTATGTTTGGTGGTAGGTGTATTTTGTTATCTGGTTTTGGGATGACTGTGTATGTGGATTTTTGTTTGGCTTCAGAAGTGTATTTGAGAAATTGTTTTAGTTGAAGGTTGATGAGGGAGATAGATGTGGGTGGTTCGGTTGGAATTGAGGATATTTTGCTAACCAAGTGTTCAGTGTATTTGTCCCAGCGGACAGAGATGATTGGGTTAGGAGGAGTAGAATCAAAGAAGGAGTTCAATGTGAAGAAAAGTGGGAGATGGTCAGAAGAGAATTCGTTGAGAACGAGTGGGTGAGAGAGAGTGTTGACATTTTTGGAAATGGCAAAGTCGAGAAGGTCCGGGTGTTGAGAGGTATGGGTAGGGGAGAAAGGTGAATGGATGGATAGCTGGTGTTGCATAAGGAGGTGGAACAATTTGCGGCCATTTTCGTTCAGAGTATGAGAGCCCCAGAATGGATTTTTACTATTAAAGTCACCACATAGTATGAAGTTGTCGTACTCATTCAAAACAGATGATAGTTCAGTGATTGCATTTGGTTGGGTACAAGGTACATAAACACTAAAAATATTAAATGTATCTGATTGAGATCTAAGACTAATTCCAACTAATTCTAATTTATCTAAAATAGGTAAGGAGATAATAGAGAATGGTACATCTTCTCTGATGAGGATTGCAACTCCTCCGCCTTTACCTTTCCTATCCTTACGAATAACATTAAACCTAGGAAAGTATAATTTATCGCTATATTTACACCATGTTTCTTGAATGCACACAATATGAATGTTATTATAACATAAAAAATTATTTAATTCTATGGTTTTGTTTTTTAGGCTGCAGCAGTTCCAAGAGATAATATTTAGATTTGGTAATTGCGTTACTTGCGGTGAGTGGCCCTCTGTTGGTTGAACCTGAGGATGTGGTGTGGTCATCAGGAGTGTAGCTTAAGTAACTCACTAAGTATAATGGTTTTCTTTTCCAGTTTGGTTTCAGCAGAATTTACTTTGTCTAATATATCAAGAAACCATGTATGTAGATCTTCGTCCTCTGTAGGTGTTGGGTTGGTTGGTGGTTGTCTTGGCCAGATCGGTGGTTGAGGGGTAGTAGAAGGCTTATTTTGTTTCGGGAGAGAAGGGAATGCTTGTTGAGATGAAAGGGTTGGAGTTTTGGGTTTATTTCGGTTTCTGATTGCTTCTTTGGCACGGAGGTAGACGGCGCATCCTCTGTAGTTTGCAGTATGGGGTTCTTTGCATAGGTAGCATTGCGGTTTATCGGTTGTTTACTTGTATTGTGTTCATATTATGCTTATATAACCTCGGTCTACTTATGTTAAATGTTATCTATTGGGCTCCCAGATAGCCAAGTGGACAGCGCATTCGACTTCTCTGAAAACGGTTCTGGGATCGATTCCTGGAGGAGGACTAAGTGCGAAATGACGTCAGCTGGCAAAGAACTTCAACAATACTACTCTTACTACTGTTATCTATAAGCCAATTTATTGGCTGTGCACGTATTACATAAATAAAGCTGTTTCACCTCCAGGTTGACGAAAATCTTCATTCTTGCTTTCTTATTTTTTAACATTCATTTTGAATTTTCCAGCCAAAATTTCTGAAAATGGATTCTTTTCCTCGCTAGAAAAGTTATGCACGAATAAAAAAAAACTTTCAAGAGTTTTGCTTGGATGAAGATTTACTTTTGTTAGCATGAAGCATGTTCTGCGGAGAAGGTATTAAGTCAAAATCTTAAGGCAGCAGTAAAATGCAATTGGAAGCCAGTCACAGTTGTGGCACCATTAGCCATATTTTGATTAGGGAGAATGGAAGAGTAGTTCTAAAGAGCAACGGCTTTCAATTGTTTTTGGCTGCATAGCTATATAAACAAATCAATAAATAAATTCCGGCTTTGAAATATAAGACTTTTCTTCAAATAACCTGGTATTTATAAATTAAAATATATAAAATAATATATAAATAATAAATAATCCATTTCAGTGCCGCTGCTAGCAGAAAAACAGATAATTTTTTGTATGTTAATCTGAAAGCCTCTTCCTCCAACGAGTCCTCACGTTTTGAGGACTCGTTGAGTCCTCCAACTTTCATTACGTTGTGTGAAACTTCTAATTTTTTCCCAGCATACTTGATCCTTCCTCCTACTATGTACACGAAAGCTGAAAGCCCAGAACTTCCAAATGAGAAATACTTTTCCACGTCAGTTCTTCCACAAATCTTGATGACGACTTTATATAGACGTCTCCCATTACTTTTAAGGGCCATCTTATCTGCTGCAGTTCATTGTTCAGAACCTCATTCCTTTCCTCACCGATACTTCGCGCGTTCTTCTACGTCAGTTTCCTGTTCTCCTTATAAAAGTGGCCATAACATGCCGACTCCGGTAATATTTTATTTTTCCCTTTGTAATTGTAATGATTGAGTTTTAACTAAGAAAACGAAATTATTTGCGTGGGGTTATATCGCAGGCCTTATGAAAGTTTGCTGCTATGATAATGTCAATACGATTCTCTTTAAATGTTCAGAGCTATTGCTCACTATATTATCAAGATAATCCACCCCTCCGAAGGTTAAATATCTATTGGGAAACCGCTGTATATGTTTTATTAACAATAACAAACAAACACTGACAATGAGACAGATTCAAGTTTACCTAATTATTTTACAACGTTTAAAATCGAATCTCATTGTATTTTACAACATTCCAGTATTTTAAAAGGCTGTAGATAAGTACTTTCAGTAGTCAGCAGAAAAGTAGGAATAAA
Source organism: Ladona fulva (assembly GCA_000376725.2). Lineage (NCBI taxonomy): Eukaryota > Metazoa > Arthropoda > Insecta > Odonata > Libellulidae > Ladona > Ladona fulva. Next base: position 739,625 of record KZ308500.1, read on the forward strand.
TTCGAGGGAAATGTTGACATGAAAACTATTGAAGCATTGCATTCCCAGGGAGGGAGACGCGGCTCTCCATCGAGCTACGCGGAGTAAATAAAATGTTTAGTTTTTCCTATCTCCTCTGCTCCGTCTACATATTTTGCAATTGAAACGTTTGCTGAGACAGGTGAGTGCCAGATTTAGACTGCTTTTATAAGTGATAGTTTATGATGTTCACGCAAACGAAACCGTGGACGAAAACGGAATTTCAATGGTTAAAGAGCGTTTCTAGAGCATTGCCACTTCGCAAAACACATGGTCCGCCGGGAAAAGATCAAGATGAGTCACGTTTTCCCTGCTCAGTGACACAGGTGGAAAAGAGGGAATGAGATTTTTGCTAAGTAATCTCGCGAATATAAAGAATAATGCCTAAAAAGCATAGGCGACCGACTCGATTCCATAATCACTTTGCATCATTCGGTAACTGTTAGCGCGTATCCCGAAGAAAGGAAATGTCTACATCCCTAATTGGTATCATGGTTGGTGGGACAATTACCGGTGTTCCCACACGGAAATAACGGAAGCCCAAACTATAAGATCGTCCTTGCGAAAAATCATCAGATTCAACTTGCACGTTAAGATGCGCCTGTAATTAAATAAACTCAACGACCCATAGTGGGTTACCGCTTCAAAAATCTACAAATTGAAATAGATTTCATCGTCTGGAAAGAAAATAAAAATGTGCCACATATCCCGTCGTCTTTTGGTTTTCCAGATATATCTCTAAAATGTTACTTGATATTTATATAAACCTTGAACATTATGTCGTCAATGCAAATTTATTTCGCTTCAAGTAATTTCATTATCTTTGTAATTCGGGTCGAACTCACCTTTGTGACAAATGGGTTAAGCTACATTTATTCCGTGTGTTCTGTAAGCATTCAATGATAAAAAACATCCCTTACCCTATTGTTATCCCTCATTTGAAAAACATTTTGTAGGAATAACTAAGAACGCATTGAAGCCGATGTGGAAGACAGGAGTGGTAGCTGAAGTTAAGAATTACAGAACTTCAGAGTGTAGCTCATTTCCGTTTTTCCCATTCCGACTATAGTTTGAAAGAAATGAAACGTGGTTGCCTTTACATCGTAACTTTCACATCTTTCACAACTTTCGCATGAATTATTTACACAATTTATGAGTGACTCCAATCACAAATAAAATACTTTAATGGGAATATTTGAGAATGTGTTCATTGTAGAGTTGGAATCTCATCGTGCTTTGATCAAACTTACTATGAGCTTATCTTGTTGAGTAAAAATATTGTTGCCGATCTTAAAACAGAAGGCTTAGTCTATTGGAATGAGAACGAAAGCTTATTTGGAGCAAGAATTTCTCATGCGAGTGCACCGTTCAAACAATGGTTTTTATTGAATACACATGTGCGAAATAAGGAATGAGAGGTGGCTCAGAGGATTAAAAATTCGTGCTGAAAATAATACGTGAATAATTAGCGAGAAGTTCCTCATATAGAGAAATCACGAGAAAAAACTCTTCAGCCGTTTAAAATAGATCACAGAAATGCCCACAGCTGCATTGTTTGCTTAACCCATCATCGGGGAATTGTCCTGTCTTCAAAAGCTCTGAGAACAAAAACAGGCAGAGTTATTGCTTTCTCGGAGCCACACTCCAAAACTTGAATGTTTTGCTATAACCTTCATTGTCTTCGGATACAAACCGTCAGCGTTCTCTCGTCTTGCGAGACAAGAAAAGGCTTTTTTATTTTTGGCGCAGGCAATTTTCAGCGGCCGGCTTGGAATAATTGATTAGGCCAAGGATGTCAGTGTTAGTCGAGTGATAGGCTTCAATGATGTAGGAGGATCTAGTTCAGCAAACCTATCAATCGCTTAATTCGAGAAAGGAGTGATTGACATCCACCATCGCTGCTTCACTGACCAACCGGATGTGTGAACTGACCTAGAAAACCAAGCGCGAGACAAGTCACGAAGCTGTTGCTGTGTAATTGATAATTTCTCCTCGTGGTTTATTGGACTATTTTCAGTCAAACTGGAATTACGAAGAAAAATTTTTAACATTCATAATTTTTAGGACTTTTTTATCTTCCTGCGTCTGTATCTGTGAGAATGTTCTCTTGCTCTCCAGCTTCCGGTGAAATCATACGTAAAATAATACTTATATCAGTATAGTTATCATCGACACCTTTTAGCAATCCTCGATATTTTTCCGCTATCTATTTCAAATATCTCATCTTTTAAAAATTCCTTAGCTTTTTGTGGGCTCTATATTAAAAACACATAACAGATGAATAGCGACATCACAGTTTTGTTGATTTATGTGAACTGAAACATTTAAAAATATTAATATGTTAATGTTATTCGTTAAGAATAAGTTTATCGTCTTCTTTATAGCCACTTTCTTACCACCACTTTCTCTCCGCTTTCAGCGCCCAGAAGAAATCTTACGAAAACGATGTGCAAAACTTAGAGATAGTAACGTAGAAATATAGTCTATCGCGGTCGTATTTCCCTGAGGAAATAAAACGAAGAGATAAAAATTTCGATCTAATATTTTCTCTTTCAAAAATAATAATGAAAATTCATTATCTAAAATTTGTTAAGATTTTAATAATTAATTTATATATTTTTAGTGGTATTGATCAAATTGTGATAGTATGTTTCTGGTTTTGTATGTACGTTATAATAATAATAAAACGTCTATATATATGGGCGAGATTCAGATTAGTCTATTCTTACACCTAGCCCTTAGTCATTACAAATAGAATGAAAGAGATATTGGGAGTTGAACTAAAGGAAAGCAATAACATAGGAAGTATTATGTGGGTCGAGAATACTTAAGTCTGCACTTAAAAAAAATAAAAACCCTGCAGGGTAACGCCCACGTGAAAGGGGGCGTGCTAAACCTGCGAAAATTACTGACAGTAGCGACTAAAATTTAAAAGAAGAGGGAAAATAAGTAAAAGAAAAGTGCTAGCAACACAGCTGGAAAAACTCGACAAGAAATGCATAACTCTTACAAATAATTGAGATAAGAATAGATGTTGAATTTAAAATTATGAAAATTAGGCAGTAAAATATAATTAAACAACATATAAGGAATCAGACAATGAAAAATAAAGATGAAATATTAGAATAATAAAAAAGTATTGAATAAAATAGTTAGGTATTGATTTTGAAATATGAGAAAAGGTATTAAATATTTTCAAAATATTCTACTCGCATCTGCAGCGTAGATCTTTCTTTAAGAAAACACACCATGAGTCTTGCAGCATCTATACCAATAGGAGGGACCCCTCATCCTTTTCCGGTGCTATGTTTTCTTTTCTTCTCTTCTTGATGTATATTATAAAAATTCTTAATCTTTTTATTTCCAGATATTATTTATCACTTCATGTAAAAACGAATATTGAAACATTATCCTTACGTTTATCTAGGGTCTGAGCTCGTTTTCTATGTATAGTGTCTCTATCAAACTAAGTCTAGGCAACCCTAGTACCAGAGATTCCAATATAGTTTTGATAATATCAATGTATGCAGCCTCAAAAGTAGCCAAAAGGTCGTTAAAATCATTCAAAATTGTCGCTAAAAGCAGTTAAAAAACTTGATGGCTTGAATGTACTTTCACGAATTTCAATTCAGGCATGAAATGAATTCAAGGGATGTTTTAGAAGCGGTTCACAAGCATCACACTTTTCACTACGCTTCTTGATCATAATCTCTCCTCTGACTCTCTCCTCCTCACCTCTTACGCCATTCACCTAAGGGACACAAATTAGACATTTTTGAACAGATGGAAATATCACGCCACGTAACAATACTCTGACAAACGTACGTATTCATGACCCGTTCCTCCTGCTGTTAACCTTCTTCCCCAACTCCTTCATCCCTCCAACTCCCTTTTCCCTCCCTAGTCCCTCCTTTCCTTCTGATATATACCCAGCACTTGCCATATTTGTGGCCTGACGATAGGTATAATTAGCTGAAACTAGTTTAGATTTATATATAGATTTGTACCCCGCAAGCCGTCAGTAGCGTATGGCAGGGGGTGTATTAACATCTTACTTTATCTACCCTAGTAGCTTCTTTGATGCTATGCGGAAAGAACAACCAGAAATAACTATCTGTTTTAGCGATTATTTCCTTATAGCGCTTGGTCGTCGCCTCTTGAAGATCTCGTTCATTGTTTACCGGAATGACAATATCTTTTACTTCGCCTAAAATTTCTGAACCGATGAATTTTTCGAAAAGCTTTCGTCGGTAATCAGATCTCTTCTGGAGATCTGGAGCGAGTTCCACCCGAGGGATTTTATCATGGCCGTAACGCTACTGTCGCACCTGAAATCTCTACTGACAAAACGGGCTGCTATACGTAGAGCCATCTCTTAATCTGAGACTAATCCTACTTCATGCGGATCCCAGATTGCGCAGCAATATTCGAGACCTGGTCGAATAAGGGAAAAGTACGCAATTTCTTGGACTCTAGATGAGTATCCTCTCAAGGTTCTACTTGTCAATCTTTGCATTCTATTCGCCTTTCCTATAGAATCTCGAATATGTTCCTTGAACGATAAACTACTGCTGAATGTAACTCTTAGGTATTTATTGTGACGCACGAACTCTTAGGGATATTCTGAAATTTAAAGTTTGCGAATAAACAATTTCTGTGAAACTATTACAAAGTCATTTTAACCATTGATTATTATGTATAAAGGATGTACAAAACCATATATTATTATGAGTTGAAGTGGTGTCAAGTCTTTTATATAGCAATACTAATTTGATTTATTTATAAATAAGACATTTTGTACTTCGAGAGCATTGTCTAGGGTACTACAAAAAGTCGTTTTAAGAATTCATTCTTAGTGCGAGCGACACGCGTTAACGATAAGCATGAGCTGGAACACTCAGTGTTTACACACCCTGCCACTGGCCGAAAGGCAGCCAGCAGGGTATTAATGTAGACGTAGAATGCAGGGGAGCGTATACTAAACAACATACTGGATCGAGAACGAGACATCACTAAAATAGAAAAAAGGCGATAAAATAAGGAAAAATAAAAAAAGATTCTCATCTTTCATCTTCCTCATTTCACCATTATATGTCTATTCCTCTTCTCGCCTCAAGATTTCTCCAATGGATTTTAGTGAGACAATAGAGAATATTCTGCTTGAAAGGTATCGTAGCTTAGAGAAGCAGAGAAAGGGACTCCCTGAATCGGGCGAAGAGAAACGGGAAACAAAGTGGACACGTTCCGTCGTTCGCAGCCAGTCCTTATAGCGAAACTCGTGGATCCAAATCGACAACTTCCCTCACATACGTAATGCCGAGGAGAGCCGCCACAGGCTCTTCACCTCGGAGACATGATACAGATATGGACGCGACTCGATTCAGCAGATCCTACTCCGGATTTTTCAAGGTCCGTCTGGAATTCTGCGAGCATTGAACCGCATAACTATTACAAAATTCCTGACGCGCACGGGGAATTATGGGATTAGAGTTAGAACTTAACCATGAAAAAATGAACCTATACGATGCAGAAAATTGCAGACGAGAATATAAGAACGGAAAACCGTAGTGAGAGTTGCAATCGGTGGCTGTGCGATATTTGAGAGTGGTCGCTCACTCACTCTCCATTGGCACCTTTCCCTGTCCCGTAAGGAAGGTTATCCCAATACCTTTTTAATAATAAGTAACAACTGCCCATTTTTGTGGTAATAACTACATATTTTCATAACAATATGTTACTCAAATCTATCTTCAATGTATATGAGGATTTAATTTAAAATTATTTATTAATTTAAGTAAATTAAATTACATAATTGGAGGTAAATCTAACCGACAATACAAAGCATCAAGAAATTTGGAATTCTTACTCATTAACTAGCAAACGTGAATTTTAAGGAACTTGTTAATGGAATAGAAACTCAGAGATAGAAGACCGCCGTAGATCGCAGGAGACAAATCAATACAAAAAGTATTACACAATACCGCCTGATTCTCTACCGATTGCTCGATATATTTTATGATATTAAATTTTGATTCCTCTTTACGTTTAGATTCCTCTCTATGTTTTCTATCCACTGATAGAAGCAAAATCGTCCGCCGAAAAACCATTGTCTATAAAAAATCATTGCATTCAAATCATTGAAGTTACTCGTAGATAGAAGTCTGAAAACTAGTTTTCCTTTTTAACTATACCGAGACTCCCCAAAAAGAATGCGATTAGGATTTCCTTTACTTTAAATACTTTAGTTTTTCACCCAGCGAGCTGTCTGTGGCGTATGGCAGGGGGGCATTAACACATTACCTATTCTACCCTATTAGCTTCTCTGATGCTATGCAGAAAGAACGAATACAATCCATCTGTTTTAGTGATTGCATCCTTGTAACGCTTCGTCGATACCTATCGGAGATTGCGCTCGTTTTTACCGGAATTACAATGTCTTTTACTTCTCCTAAAAATTCTGAACCGATGAATTTTTTGAAAAGCTTTCCTCGATAATGAGATCTTCTCACCTGGAGCGAATTACCCCCCATACCATAGCCGTAACGTTACTGTCAAACCCAAAATATCCACTGACGAAACGAGCTGCTATACGTGGAACCATCTCTTAATCTGAGACTAACCCAAATGTGTGGATCCCAAATTGCGCAGCTGTATTCGAGACTTAGACAAATGAGGGAAAAGTACGTAATTTCGTCGACTCTATATGGGCATCCTCTCAGAGTTCTACTTGTTTATCTTTCGTTAGTGATGGATGAGCTCTTCTCTCTTATTGTTCCGCCATTGCCTATGCCTAGTGAGAAAAGAGAGCAATGCAAAAGGGGTTATCCAGTTTTCACTTCTTTTTCTAACTTCAAATAGATGATTAGAAGTACAAAAGACCGAATCTCCGAGCCACCTCGAACTCTGCCGATTCCCACAAGGTTACTGTTTTGCAGTTGCAACGAGTTATATCTCAAAACGAAGAAAAAGATATGAAATATTGAGAAAATTATTCTTTTCCATTCATTTCTTCTTCGACGATTTCCATTCATCAAAAAGCAGTTTGATAACCTATAATGTCTTTCTGAACGTTGGAGGAAATGTCAGATAGTATTAATTCAACAGCTTAGTGAGTAGACAATAGTGATGAAGGAATAGGTAAAGAATAATAAAACAAGATCGAAGAAGAATTTTAATGAGATTAAAATCACCGTTCGAATTAAATTCAAGAGTGCTGTTTCTAAAACAAGACTTATTAATTAGTAAATAAAAACACAACCCACAGAAGATGTCACAAGATATCTTCTGTGGACGGAGTCAGATTGTGTTTTTATTTCCTAATCATGGAGAAGTTCCACCAGATATCGCCGGAATTGATTCATTATGACTTATGAACATAATATAATTGAAGTAAGGAATGACACATTAGGCACCTGGAAATATTAAACTTTTTCTTCAATAACCTGGTTTGTTTCACAAATGCTATGTTGTTGGTACATATCTGTTCTGGAAACTTACCCTGAGAAAAATAATCGTGTCGTGATTATGAATGAATACTTTTACCTCATTTCTAGAAATTCTTAGTTTAAAGATTATTCTGCATTTGGTTGGAAATTTGAATCTAACAGAGAAATGGATCTCATGAATAGGATCTCCACAGTGCCGTTGCAGTAGCGTCGAATGAAATTGAATTAACTCTATGATAAAAAATCATGTCAGTGTAAAAACAAATATTAATTTTTGTATATGTTAGATAATCAAGAATGATATACAAAATAAAATTTAACACGTAGTTTTACTTCTCCGAATAATGTACAGGGGGCCAAGTTGTATTTAGATATCCTTACTGGTAATGAATCAAAGAAATTCCATGAATGTAACGAACTCATTTAGACAATGGTCAATTTAATGATTTTATACATGCATTAATTCGGAGATTAGGCCTATTGAGTTATCAGTTGATGGGATGGGAAAGTTATTGCGACAGATCGATGGGAATAAGGCGGCGGGACCAGAAGGTATTCCCTCCCTTGTTATACGAACTTTAGCTAATGAGCTTGCACCCCTTCTTCTCATCTACTATCAGAAATCATTGGATGAGTCCCAATGTTGTGGAAAAAAGCAAATGTTACTCCAATTCCTAAGAAAGGGCGTTCCCTAAAACCAGATGACTATATGCCAATTTCACTCAGCTCGATATTTTATAAAATAATGGACCATAATATAGCAAGATCATCAATACGCTTTCCTACTAGAAATGGAGCAATTAGTCAGAGCCAGCACGGGTTCCGCAAAGGAAGGTCAAGTGAGACCCGGTTAACCCTTTTCGTGAATGACATAGCTAAGGCAGCATATAAGGGTGGTATTGTAGAACAGATGCAGTATTTCTACAATTCAGGAAAGCATTTCACAGAGTGTTCCACATTAAACTAATTCAAATGCCTACGCTATCGACATAGACTTTGTGGGATGGATAAAATCTTTTTCACGAAAACAGATCTCAGCGGTTTGTGTTAGACCGATAGAGTCTGCATCACATGAAGTGTTTCGCAAGGAAGAGTTCTAGGGCCAATTTTATTCTCATCTACATTAACGACCAGGTGGGTAGTGTAAGGAGCAGAGTTATATTATAGTATCATCATCTGCATAGTATCAGAGGAGCTAATAGGGTAGATTAGGTAAGGCATTATATACCCCTTGCCATACGCCACTGGCGGCTCGCGGGGATACCCCGCGGCCATATCTAAACTCTACCATACTTTTGACTTTTGCAACATATGAAGTTCGGGAACGTAATCTTTCCAAACTATAAGAGGATCTTTCACGCTCAGTTTTCAAGGATTTTTGGCATAACAAATGTTTTCTTGTCACGAATGCGGACTTTCTTTCGTGTTTTCCTTTTAGTGCTAGGAACAACGAACTGTTCCTAAGGCGAGGAGCTTCCAAACGTGTCCATAAAGTATGTCTTACAATGTCTTCTCGTCACACTGAACAAATTATTTTGTAATATCACTTGATGTACCAGAAATTTTCGGAATGATAAGCAGCATTCTTTTAGGGAAGGGTATTTGGTTAGGATTCATTAGATTGTTCAAACTTCTTTGTCATTGCACGACTGTATACATTATCTGTAGTGGAATGTTAATTTTAAATAATTACGTGGGACTTATCGGATATTTTACTTTTTTGTGGACTAAATTACCTATTTAATAGATAATCCATTATTTCACTTTAAGTATAATTATTCTGAGCGAAAGTACATTTACAATTTTAATTTACTCCTTAAGATTTACATTAAGAGATAATAGCTAAAGCTAGCAATAGTGATGTAGTTTATCTACTATTCTTTCGCCCATTCACTCATCTGATGACTGGTCTAAATTTATTGATATTGATGATAATAAATCACCCACAACGCAAAGAGCATTTATTACATCCGTGCGGTTTTCTTTTGCCCCTCTTCTTGTGTTGGTGTTTGAATGAATGAATGAATGAATAATAAATTTATTTCACACACAAGATTACAAATCCAAAAAAAATAAACAAATATAAGTGAAATTAGGCATCCCTGAAGAACCTTTTATAGGGATTGCCAACACTTTAAACATAGAACGTATTCGGTAGCAAAATACACTATAATTTGGAAAATACAGAAACAAAAGAAAAATTACAAACTAAATATAGTGAGAAAAGGCATTGTAAATCAATTATTTTAGAAGATCTTCCAAATCTTTTTGTAGAAAAAGCCAATTTTTCAATTTGCGAATGAAAACTTTTTCATTTGCAGAGGACGAAATGTCCTTTGGTATCGTGGAGAACAACTTAGGAGCTAAGAAAGAATAACATTGTTTATAGAGCTGGACATTAGGTTTGGTTATATCAAAACAAAAATTCCTTCTTAGATTATAAGAATAAAAACAGGGCTTATTGATATGTCCACCACGATTAAAAAACACTCTTAGCACCTTAAATACAAAAAGATATCTTAATGGCAATATATTTAGGTTAACATAAAGTGGAAAAGATGACTCCATCCTCGTTGCTCGCATCATTATTCTAATTACTTTATTCTGTGAAACTTGCAAGCAACGAATATTAGAATGGT
>KZ308500.1:752217-775192 GCA_000376725.2 Ladona fulva
TTTGAGAGACGAAAGTCTCGATAATGGAATTACAATCTTAACTAAGGAAGGAAATTCAGGATCTCGATTTTCCTTTCAAATATTTTATCCTAATTTATCATTAGTTAATTTAATAAAATTATATGTATGTACCAATCGTAATCAGTAAATTGAAACAGTGGAAAAGAGAAAATGCAAGAGCGTCGCTTTCAACGGAGAATTTCCAGCTCTTGCTCCTCTCGATCTATCATATTTCATTCCTTCTTATAGTCTCATGGGCTTCTTAAGAAATAACTTCGGAATCATCTAGAAAGATTCCTCGGAAAATTTAATTGAAATCTTTCGTGGACCTACTGATGCTGCCCCAGTCGCTCAGCGGAGAAAACTCCGAAATACTAGTGTGAATAAAGGTCTGATGACATGGCAAGTACATCATTCAGGAATGAAATGGTTCTTTCATGGGAATTCGCACCGAAATTAACGGAAGTTATTGAACGAATGACTCATTATAATAAAATTATTGACATTATTTGTCAAAATCTTTATTGGTATAATTATTTAGTATGAGTGGCCATTCATCCCTGTAAACTTTCGGTTAGCTTTCTTGATGGTGAATAGTTTCAAAGACTAATGAGAGATTCCATTAATCAGTTTTAATCTACTACAAAATTTCGACTAAATAGTACAGAACTGCAAAAAACTAAGAAAATTAAGCTTTTGCTATAATCTTGAATTTAAAAGAAAGTGATGCGTAAGTGACTAATTTAATTTGGCTTTCGGTTAACCTCAACATTTCCTGTATACACTACCTACCCAGTTGAAGTAACTGGAAAATGTAGTAGATGCTAGCTGGCCGTTCTTCCTTGTTTAAAGTAGTTCTTAGAGCTTTCCAACCGTTGATCTTTTTTAAAATCATTATATGTGAATTTAAAAAATGCATGAACTTATACAAATATTTGAAAATGCAACACCTTACATGGGGAATTGTTATACATCATATGCTATCATTCAAATGTAAATTCGACAAATTACATGCGTATTACTGTTGTGGAAATTTCTATTAATGCATCATAATGTGCCGAATTTTCCGAATTCAATGTTCAATTTATTTTCTGTATGATAATGATAAGCTTAAATGGCAGTAGAAGTGATTGAATCTCGTCTGCCAGAAATAAAAAGTAGTATAAACATCGGAGTTAATGGTTGTTTAAGACCTCATTCTGCCTTCAGTTTTCTTTAGACTTTTTATACTAATATTTTATTTTCTATGTTCCAATGACCTAGTATTAGGAGTAACTGTTTCATAACTAAACCCATGATTATACTTCAGGAGTTTGTATAAGATTTCATTAATATAACCCACAAGCCAATAGAAGTACGTATTTAATTATGAAATACAAAGAACACTTCTTTGTTTAACTTTAGAAAAAAAACAAAATTATACATAACAACCGACACAAATGGTAAAGATTATGACAGAGAAATGTTATATGACATTCTATTTATCCTTGTGATCCTCTTGGTGGGTAGCGAGTTCACTTTAGCGATAAAATTGTCGTGCAAAAATAAATTGAACGTGAACTGTGCATTTGTTACTGCACGGTCGCGTCGGACTCCTTGCTCATTCTCCTGCTTATTTTTCACGCGTGGAAACAAAACCGTTCTTCCGGCTCAAGCGAACGCCACATCCGGGGAGCACCACGAAACAGCCAAGAAGGAACGCGGAAAATGTTATGGCCTTGATCCGCTAGACAAATACTAGCTTAAAAGGAGATGGAAGGAAGAGCTAATCTTCTGCTACCGAATTCTATTGAAATTTCAAGTATTCGCATCAACTTAACGATGGAAAAATACCTCTGGGCAGATCTCACTTCTTGCGCAATGAAATCTGTTGCATAACAAAGCGTAAGATACAGTTTAGGTGTCATTGTTCATTTTGAAGCTAAATACCAGTAATTTTCTCAATTTCCGCGTCCTTAGGAGATTTGACATGGCAAGCTTCACGCGAACGAACATTGTTTGCGTAAAATCTCTTATAATCTGATTATGAATCGACAAAATACTGCAAATGAAGATTTTTCAACTGAGTGAATTGCATGAAGATTTGCATTTTTTTGTCAGCAATAAGGTTTACCTGTTATATAGTAACATTAAGGGAATAGTCAGTTAAAGAATCGTAGCGGTAAGCCAGATCCTGTCTTGGGTCTCATGGATTTCAATTTTGATTTTGGAACTGTGTTCTGTAAGTTTCGAGGTAAAATGTAACTTTCCTTTCCTTCAAACACGGGAATTCACAGGCCACGAAACAAAGACCTGTTCGTCTCGGCACAAGTAAGAAAATGCACAAAAGGCGTTGACACAAACTAATAGCTTAGTTAAAAATGATAACGGCACAAAGAGTGCTGCTGTTTCGTGCTCTCTGAACTGATTGGCCAGTGTTTGACACTCTCCCTTCGACCACCCATGACTTCCATTTGATTCCTCACGTCGACGCAGGGGAACTACGCCCCCAACTCCCCCACCGACTTTCCTTCAACCCCTATCAGTGGATTACCAAATCGAGTTTGGATCTTCGACCGTGTGGCGTCTCTAGTGGTAACGGAAGGACGGGAGGGTTTGGTAAGGACCAGAGGGTGGGGGAAAAGCGAGGAGGGCAAGGGGTAGTTGGAGGACCCCGGAGGGAAGTCTATAGAAGCACATTCTTCAGAAGATAGCGCAAGAGAAAGGAAGTACACGTCTCGACTAAGAGGACGATTAGGAAGCCTGTGGAAACTTTAATTATTTCTTCTAACTAGCAACATGAGGGAGATAATCCATTTGCAGGCCGGTCAGTGCGGAAACCAAGTGGGAACTAAGGTGAGTCGATTTTGTGGCTGGTGGACTTTTTCCTTTTTGTTGTGAGTGGAATGGTGAATCGCAAAAATGGCTTTTCATAAGTGCAATGCAAGGAAAGGAATTATTTGTAAGTAAGAACGTATGATGATTTGGAGCGAAGATTATGAACGCCCTCTTGAAAATCCGTTCGAGTTTTTAAATATATTGAACGAATTAAGGAGGACTGATATCTCTCTAAAAATTCGGCAATGTTTTGTTCAGTGAATAGTTTAACATGGAGAGATAACACTCTTCGTGTTCGGAAATTGCGATGTGGCAGTGTTAGGTTTGGTGCGGCATGTGTGTGCTCTTGTTTCGTGAAATTATTAAATTGTGAATTCTCGTAATGATATTCCTGTTTGTTATTCGTAAGCCGCAATATGCAACGGCATTGTTTCCTCCTGCCCTCGGAAAAAGGGAGCCTTGGAATGGATTGAAAGTTCAATGCTCTAATTCTGGCAAACATTTCTGTGAAGGTAATAGATTGCGGGAAGTAAAAGAATAGACACTATGATTTTTATAGTTCTTTAGTATTTCTAGGGATTTTCCTTTATTATGAATTATTGTCACCGGCATTCGGCATTCTGATTTATTCCGCATCGAGGGTGCCATTTGAGGAATTCCTTTCGGAATGGGAACTTTCAAAAAGTTCTCTTCCGTTATAACCTTCCATTCGCCAATTCGTTTTTCTTTCCGAACGTTTTACATTCAAGGTCTTACAGTAATTTAGAGCAATCGTCACGGTGGATGATCATGCTCGAGGAAAATATGCTTCCGATGGCTAGACCCTCGAATTACTATTTCTAATTTGTTACCAAATTTATTGTTGCTTAAGAAATAGTAAATTAATAGAATTATTAATATTAGTCTATATAATCATTAATAATCTATTAATTAGTAACTATAGTTATTAATAAATGTTTTTATTTAAACTTTGACTTGAACAGTTTACTAACGCTCATTTTCGAAAATGATAAAATCAAACATATTTTGTAGTTCATCATAGCAGAATTATCTGAATATGGCTTTTTAACCTGATCACTATAAACAGTTTACATTTTCTAGAATTAAATTCTTCAAGAATTATTATTCTTAATATATTTTATAACATTTTGAAATAAGAGATTTTTGTAACATATATGTAATGCTATTTTACATCACAGTATTACAGTAAATTCATCGAAACCTTATAAATCACTAGAAAATAGAAATTTCTTCTTATAGAAAATTTAATGTATGTTTACGTGTTTTTTTTTAAATGAAAATTTCCTTTATTTGGATACTTTCTTTGAAATTATCTCGTGTCCAAGAGGCTATACAGAAATCGATCGTAACGATGCCGATAGCAAATATTAATGGCTTTTAATTATTCTTAGATTTTACGAGTACGGATTTTTAAATCGATGTATTATTTTATTATTATTTCATACATACGTTACAGTTGGACTACTAGTCCGATGGTAACAAATCCCCATTCCCCTCAATACAAAAATACCCTCAGACAAAATACAAATACCATATGTTTACATCTGTCATTTCCCATCCAATAGATTATTGTCCAAACATTAAAACAATTTTTAGTCTAAATAAAAATAATTATATTAGTGCTAATATTTTACACGTTTCTGAATTCCTTTACAGTTTCTTCATGCAACATATTCCAAAATTTTAATTTTTGATCGTGATCTCCTTTCACTTTGTAACTTGGTTCTTGATGAAGACGTTTCGGCTGCAGTGTTTACATTTAAATTTCCATGAATTATTGTCCGTCCCTCGGGTCGCCTATTGGCCCAATGCGATAGCTCTTTATGAGCCCACCACTGTCTCAGTCAGCGTTTGATTTCTTTATTTTCCCCCGCACACTCTTAATTCCTCTTTCTCATCTCAAGTTTCGTCATCTACAACTCTTACCCGTATCACTTGTCATCCGCATGATCTCTCGCCCCGCACCATTTCGAAGTCCTCCCTTCGGAGCCACTTCTTTTTTCGAAGGAACTGCACGAGACTTTTCTTTCCTTTGTTCTTGACCTATGAAGGACTTGTCCCTAAACATAATGGTCCTCTCCTTCCATTGACAAGTCGAGGGGTCCATTATCTCAACTCCTAAAGATAACGAATCCTTCTCCAGTCTTGACGGAGGGCATCGGAAGAAGAGCGAACCTAATGGAGAGTGTTTGCCTCATCTTCGACTTGAACAATTCCATTCCAGAGGATTGAATCACTCGGGGACAATAATCTGCATTTTGAGCTACCTTAACGGACTCAAAGCTACTACAAAGAGGGAACTAAATACCCCAATTTGCTAATTGCGGTTTGTTTACTTTGCCATAGAGAAAACAACCTCCTAACGTAGGCAATGCTGCGTTAGAACATCCAAGGGAAACGAAACATTTCTTTCGTAGAGTCGAAATTTAACGGTAAGGCGCATGGAGAGCTGCTGTCGACATTCGGAACGACTTGAAAAATCGGGATTTAAATTGCTATGAATTATGTACTAAAATTCTGAATCACTTCAAATCAAATCACTAAATAGAATTAATCCCTTTTGCCCGTCTGAATGCAATAACATCGCCGTTGAGGAATACATTTTTGTGAGCCAAAGAAGTAAGCGCTTCAATACATTCTACTAATAAATAATGTATGATAGTTTGAAAAAAGGATGTACTTAAATAACTGAGCGAAAATTCCTGCTCTGTTGCTTTCCCGTCTATCTTCTGTCTGGTTAGATAGTTGCGCTGATCCATAATCATCGTAAGAGAAGTTATCATTTTCCGTTAATTCCATTAATAAGCGTCGATAATACTAATGGGTATTCGGCCACTTCAAAGAAGCTCAAAAATAACGCCCAAGGTTGACTGGAGTGAATCATAAGGTGGCAAGGGGAGTAGACATTGGGCAATTTCCTCCACCTCTAGTGTGCGATTCGAATCTCATTAGCGGCCATTGGAAACTATTGTCCGTCCCTCGGAAGAGGACGTCGTACGCGGCTGATAAGCGTGAGCACCGAGGAACAAGGCGGGATATGAGGGGAAGGGAAAGGATAAACACGAGATTCGTGGAGGAATCGCGTATACCCCTAAGGAATACCATTGAACAAAGAAGGGGTTGACGAGGAAGACACGGCTGCGTAGACGAATAGCTAAAAACACGGCGACTTGGAGGGTTTCTGATGATCTCAGAGGAAGTGACGTGTTCCACCAGAAAGAGGCTAGTGGTCAGGGAGAGTGGACTTTGGAGGGAAGTCCGACGATGCTGTCGAGCAACTCGTGATTCAATGGATACTTGAAAGTGTTCCCAACTGCACGTTTGGCAAATGAGGTTGGTGTGGGACATAAAGAGCATGATGCAGTCTGTTGAAGCGCGGAGAACGTTGACTGTCATAAGTGAATTTAACGAGCACGAGTTAAAGGGAGTAGTGACGTCTTCCCGTCACGGTCTCTTGCGGGGAACAAATGAAACACGTTAAAAAAATTTACCTTTTCAGTCGAATTGCTTCGAGATCATTCGAATTTTGTGAAATGCTTGGCATTAATTCTCTGAAGCTGACCTCACCGGATGTTGCTTGGAAAACGGCATAAAATGCTTCATAAAATTGTATCCCATAAAGTATTCCCAAACATGTATCTGAATTTGATACCATCTTGACCATCAAGTTTAAATAAACATTTAAAAGCTTTTCAATATATATTGGGTAGTTAATCGTCGTTGAAGATTCTAGGGGCTTACCGAAATTCCCGCTATGCGCCATTATTTAGGGTCCTCGTCTGTTTACATCCAGAAGGCCCCCAAGTTGGACGGTGGGGGATTTTTGTGTTACGCTCTGGAATCCCCTCTTAACGTTCCTCATTGAGCTTTAACCGAGAATTCTTGGAAACTGAATGAATTATTTTTTTCCTTCCTCTGTAATTAAATTATTGTTATTAAAGTGTTGGTTCATAGGTTTTTTGGTACTTAAGTCGTTGATTGGGACCTCCTGCAGTCCTCTGATAGGAAAATAGGTATGATGTCTTAAGCATATTCATTCAGCTCTTATTGGGAACATTATCAGGTTTGTTATCTTCCTGCAGTTACACGATATGAAATACTTCCGCTTTGAATCGTATGGGTACAGAAATCGCGTCAGTGAATCCGTGTTTAATAGAAAGTTTCGTTTTGAGTTATTACCCTGAAAATTGCAAAATTCAAGTGCTGTGAGACTGCATTTCAACATCGCTTTAGAGATTCAATGGCCTGATCATAAACCTAAAATTTGAGAATTTCTTTAAAGGATAAAAAAAAAAATATTTATAGAAAATCCGTATCGAAGGCTTGAACATTATGGAATGCTTAATCGCCCTAAATTTCTTTTAACATTTGAAAAATGGCATTTTGTATTGTCGACTAATCCTTCGGAAGAAGCCACTCCGGAGGACATCGAGTAACCTTTTAAGAAACGAGCTGAGCGGGTAATTTGCGTTTCCTGCAGAATGTCAAGAAGAGCGTATGTTTCTCTTCCCAGGAAAACTAAAACACTCAAGAAACGAAGTTGGGAGACGGACCCATGCGCTGCCTAACATCTTCCCCTACCACTGTCTAGCGCTCCAAGAGGGTGACGGTGGAGCCATAAGCTCTCAAAAAAAAGGCGTGCTGGAAATTTTTTTCCTATCCTTCTTTTCCACGGGCGACTTTCCCTCCCTATCTCTATCCGGCTTTTCCATGTCCTTTAACACCCTTTAACTTCCCTTGTGTTCTTTTTCGTACCATTCTGAAGGACTATTTTCGGAGGCGTCGCACGCGACGGTTTGTCTCCCCTTCTCATACCACAGTCTCTTTACCCTTCCGCCTCCCTCAGCCCAGGAGTAACTCCTGATTCGTATACTGTCCGCATGTCTTCAAAAGCACCACCTCAGCGAAATTCTTACCCTACAGAAGGGTGTCTAACATATTGTCTCTCACGAAGGACTTCCTTCTGGGTGCAGCTGTTACGTTGGCGTCCTCTTCAGGACATCTTGATCTCCTGAGGAAAAAAGAAAAGTGCTAGGGAATTGGCGGATGTTACTCCCGAAGTAAAACAGAAATATATGCCCGTTTTACGCCATTGGACGTGATTAGAGATTCGTAACAAGAAAATCATGTATACATCCTTGTAATGAACCGTAGCCCTTAAGATTATAGCGGGCCACGCCTCCCTTGAGCCTTTTTCTCTCGTATCTCTCTCTCGCAGGAGTTGAAAGTTGACAGAATCGTCGGCTACTTTTGTCAAGGTCTACCAATTTCTTTCTCACGCTGGTCGCAGTCTCCAATGTCAAAATTGATGCTTAGTGTATTCAGGCGGTGGAATTCCTATTGAGACTTGCCGTCACTGTCCAACCGATGGCTGTTTCTCAATACCGAAAATCCTTCATTTCGATCCAATCGAATGTTCTCGAAATTTAGGATTCTGAATGCGTCATGTATTGTTTGTATCATGTGAAAAAATTCTATTTGAGGAAATCTTATGAAAATATCTACCTATTATGCCATTTGGCACAGTTCCCATCAACTTGAATTTTGATGTTAATAATAAAAAAATATTGAGGGCTTAAAAACTCCAGTAAAGAGAACACAGTCCGCCTAATATTCCGGAAAATTGCAAAATCCGCTGCAGTGTGTCGAGGATCTTGGATTTCTATGGGCACATTTTATGAAACAATCGAGCCCAGAAAGACGGCGTAGGTCGATCGCTGCTGAATTAGTGCTCCAGATGGTGATATATTTAATTCGGGATAAAATAATTTGATCTTTCTATATCGAATTAGTAACTTAAAACCTTAGCATGTAGTGACGATGTGTTGCCTTAACTGGGAAAATCTGGTCCGCGTCCCTCATTGGTGCGCTAGAATGCCTGACGTAGATTAGGCGCCTTCCTTGAATGTTATTTGTTAATAACTGTTATAAGGAATCTTATTTTGATCCCTTCCGAATTAAAACGTTACAATCAAAAACGAACATGATAGGTAACTATTGGAATGCTTCAGTTTCACTAGATTACCATAATATTTCCCTAGCTGTCTTCTTCGTATCATCCGGTCTCACCTCTTTAAGTATCTAGAAAGGTGTGTAATATAGGTCATTGCTGCGACCATTTTTTTCTTTAATATGCCATCAAAGGATAGTACATATTACTGAAATCTTTCTGGGATAGAAGGAGTTTGAAAAATTCTCAGCCACTCGACTCTTTACGACTGTTTGAATTACTTTTTATGTATATACTCCATTGTTATTGCACTTGGCTGTAAAAAAAGTCCTGGGGCAGGGGAAGAGGGGGCCACAAGGCTTCATCTGCCCCAGGTAAAATAAAGAACAAGTCAAGTCAAGTCTTCTTTTCTGCAAATTATTCTGCACGAAGGCTGGCTGGACTCTCAGCATCATTAGTTTAAATAAACTCGGGAGAATTATTAGGTGACTAGGCAAGATGAGGACCGAGGCAGTTTGTCTTTTCCTAACTGAGAATTAAATAAAATGCTGAGTCCACGTAACTGCACCTTAATGGCTCTGTGAAGGATTCTTTCCTTAACATTCAATTTTAAAGTGACCAATATGAATGTCATCATTCAGCATCACTGTTAGCTCAGTAACTTTACTGTAGCGATGAACAAAAGTTAGACAAGATTCAACATGGTAACAAGTTTAAAGTGATCCTTTTATCAAAATGTCGTTGCAAGACTTCTCTCCTCCTAGCCTGTAAAATATCAAACTTATCTAAAAACGAAACTAATCATTTGAAGCGTCGTAGGAAGATTTACTGTCAAAGCGCTGGAAGAACCGTAGGCGCTGATCATAAAATATTTCCTTCGTAGAGCGCTCTCATTTTAAAATATGAATTGGTCTGAAAGAAAATAACATTGTGTTCGTTACATAAAGTGGATGCAATTCTTTCCTATGCGCCGAAAATAGTCAGAGCTGTTGTTTTCTAATGGGTGACACTTTCATTTTATGTTTATAAATGATAACTTAGAAGTAGTTTTCATTTCCGTAGAATAAGGCCAAAACGGATTCACAGAGCATCTCCTACTTCTAGCTGCGTTTAATGAAAATAGTCTTAAATTAGAAAGAGTTGCTTATTTAGGAGACAAATCCTTCGGATAAGACAGTTGGGTTTCTGTCTTCGATAAAAATGAGAAAAAGGGAACCCCTGCAAGGGGGAAGGAAGAACGCATTTAGCTCGTCTCGGCATTCACAGAAATTCGTGTTTTGGGGGTTAAAGAGAAGGCTCCGTGGATGCCGAGAGAAAGATTAAGGAGTGATGCTGGAAACGGAGGTAATGAAGAATTTTTTACGACAGAAAGGGAATGGTTTTGTTTTAGAAAGACAGAGCTAGCAAAGAGGAGTTGAAATCTTTTTTTTTCTTATGCTGGCGTCAGCTTCTACTCTCATGGTATTTGGTGACGCAGACAGACATACCTTACTCTCCTCTTTTTCAAACTTCTGCCTCCCTTAAGACAAGCGGATCGCAAGAAGCCTTTTAAACAGACTATTGTCGGAGCATATGGATACTGCGATACTATTTCTTTATCCAGCTGTCTGTATCCGAACCATTTAATACTCGTCCGTGTATAATGGCGATTAAAAGAATAACTAGGTGAAGCTAATAAGATTTGAGAGCTGTTTTTAACTATGGACTTAGAAAATCAACACCGTCTCAATATCAAATGAATTTCATTCTTGAAATTAAATGAAATTTTCCGATTGACAATTAAAAGTTCACAATTTTTGAGCTCTTAAAGTTTGTTGTAATTCTATAGTTCCTGCTCATGTTACAAATAAATTAGAGTATTAATCTACCTCAATCTTACTTCATGCTAAATTTCAAACTCGCGTTAATAATTACATTCTTCAAGTAAGAAATATAGTTTCATACATGAAGGCCTGTCAAAAAGCCCGGAAGACATTGCCATTCGTAAAATGCTATCTTAGGGTGAGTTTGTAACAATTTCTTGTAACATTTCAATGAAATATCTTGATTACTTTAATATACTCAGAACAGAGCAAAATATTTCAGCTAACCTGAATAATTTCATAGCTCAAAATAAAAAAAATTATTCCATGATCAAAATTACGGTTGAAAAACAAATGATGAACTTATTGCCCAGACCTGACAATGAAAATATTTATTACTGGATGAAGTTTTCTAGTTTTTCTGAAGTCATTTTACTTGAAAGAAAGAATTATGAGTTAATTATCAAAAGAATCGGTGATCAAACTCAATAAAATTCTATGATAATTAGATTATATTTCATTGCATCAAATTGGATAGTGGTGTCATACATCACATGAATCTGGCAATATTCTACAGTGCTATTATGCAGATACTGAATTATTTTGATGTCAATGACTTAGAAGTATTCAAGGTTTTAATGGCTTATCTTTGAATTACATTTTGCAGTTCTGGGAGGTAATATCTGGTGAGCATGGAATTGATCCATCAGGAAATTATGTTGGTGATTCTGAAACTCAACTGGAGAGGATATCTGTCTACTATAATGAGGCTCATAGTAAGAAAATATTTTAGTCCCCATTCAAATATTCAATTGTTAGACTTCATCATTTACTTAATAATAATTTACTTAAAAATAATAGCTGAGTTAATTCTGAGTGGGCACTCTGAACATTCTTCATTTGTGAATGCACTGCTTTTTTCATGATACATAGTTTGTGCATGATATTTAAACTTTAATTAAGTTGACTTATTAACTGGCATAGTACCATTTCTATTTCCTTTTCTTAACAGTGTTTAATAAGTAGTAGAAAATATTTGTTCATCAAGTAAATAAACGTTAAACTCTTGATATAATGCTAAGAAACTGAGGGAGAACTTTAATGGTAGAAGGTTTTTATTTTATTGATTTGCATCTATCATTGAAAAGATTTTTATGTAAATCTTCCATAACAGAAGAGATTATTGCTAATGATTTAGAGATTGAAAAATTCATATTCTACTTTAACAGATTCGAATGCTGTAAACTCTGCAGTGAAATATGTTCCCAGGGGTGTGCTCCTTGACTTGGAGCCTGGGACTATGGAAGCAGCACGATCAGGTGCTTATGGGCAACTATTCCGACCTGATAACTTTGTATTTGGCCAAAGTGGGGCAGGCAATAACTGGGCTAAAGGTCACTACACAGAAGGAGCAGAACTTGTGGATCAGGTTTTGGATGTTGTAAGAAAAGAGGCTGAAAACTGTGACTGTTTGCAAGGATTCCAGTTGGTACATTCTTTAGGTGGTGGAACTGGTTCTGGAATGGGAACATTACTGATTTCAAAGATTAGAGAAGACTACCCAGATAGGATAATGACAACATATTCTGTAGTGCCATCACCAAAGGTAACCATAGTTCAAAGATATTATAGTCAATCTCAACAGAATCCTCAGTGCATAATCAAAATTATATCCACAATAACATACAATGGTTATATTTGTATGTTATTGTGAAGATGGAGTTCCACCAAATATTGATTACCAAGATTAATCAAAATTATATCATACCAAATGTTTAGTTGTGATGGATTCTCACTATGGAATTTCTCACTAATTAAACTTGAATGCAAATCTCTATTAAATGAGTTATAAATATTATTATAAATTATGTAAATAAATGCACAAATATCCAACATCTTGTATATATTGATGGGAAAAGAGAATTTCAAGATATAATGGATTCTAATGATAAAGTTGGAATTTTGAAGAACTGAAAAGTTCCACTAAGATGAAATGAAGAGTACATTACTGAAATGCCTGTCCTTATCATTACATTTTGGCTCTACTATATTTTGTAATGATTTAAAAATAGAATTATAGTTAAAAAAACAGTGTTGAGTGTATTACTTAGTCAGGATGGTTTCATTCTCTTTCAGGTTTCTGATACAGTTGTTGAACCCTATAATGCTGTTTTATCAGTTCACCAGTTGTTGGAAAATACTGATGAGTCTTTCTGCATTGATAATGAAGCACTTTATGACATCTGCTTCCGAAACCAGAAAATAACAAATCCATCCTATAGTGATCTTAATCACCTTGTATCATTAACTATGTCTGGAGTCACCACCTGCCTGAGATTTCCTGGTCAACTTAATGCGGACTTAAGAAAGTTGGCTGTCAACATGGTTCCATTCCCTCGACTTCACTTTTTTGTTCCAGGTTTTGTTCCTCTTACATCTAGAAAAACGGAGCAATATCAGTCACTAACTGTACCTGAATTGACACAACAAATGTTTGATCCTAAAAACATGATGGCTGCTTGTGACCCACGGCATGGAAGATACCTCACAGTTGCTACCATTTTCCGTGGTAAAATGTCTATGAAGGAAGTAGATGAACAAATGATGAACATTCAGTGTAAAAATTCGAGCAGTTTTGTGGAGTGGATTCCCAATAACATGAAAACTGCTGTATGTGACATTCCTCCCCAAGGACTAAAAATGTCATCTACATTTATTGGAAACACAACTGCCATTCAGGAATTGTTTAGAAGAATATCTGAACAGTTTACTTCAATGTTTCGCCGAAAAGCTTTTCTTCACTGGTATACAGGGGAAGGGATGGATGAGATGGAATTTACTGAGGCTGAGTCTAATGTGTATGACCTTATTTCAGAATATCAACAATATCAAGTGAGTATTGATAGAAAACTAATAATTGTAGTAATTTTTTCAAAGTACACAGGAGTGATTCATAATTGTTGTGATAAATTCTTACTCCAGCTATCTATAACATGAAACTTTAAATATCACATTTCCTCTATCTACTTATTTTCAGGAAATATCAGTTGAAGATGATGGGGATGATCAATATGCAGAATTGCTGGTTGATTAAGATATACTTGCATGCTGATAATCCCAAGACTTGCTTTCTTACAAAAGATCTAATGTAATGATATTCACTAATCCAATCACTTTACTTTTGTTCATTACATGTGAGGAACAATGTCTCAAGATTTAATTATTTTTGTCTGTTTAGTTTATTAACATAACAGAAAATATGATGCCAAAGAAGAAAACCTTGGTAAGATGGAATTTGTATCTTTTTAAAAAGCAATTGAAAGCATTCATTCAGGAGATTGTTATGGTTTGTGAAGCTTGAAGTTACTTTGAAAAAATAAACATTTATTGCAGTACATACTAAACCTTCTTAATTTGAAATCTAAGATAAAGTATATGCTCATTATTGATTAACATGGGTACACTTAAATTGTAAATAAATAGTAATATTGAAGTTTAGTTTCAATTATAATTATAAGTGCTAATTCATTAGGATGTTGGAAAATTTTCAAGACAATTTTTGAATGCACAGAGCTCAATGTTTGCTGTCAATTGTTCATTTTTGTAATTTTTCAATATATTTTTTACAAGCTAAACTATTGAATTGTGTAAGGTGTTAAGTGATGTCAATGATGTTAAATTATCATATTCAATCGCATATAGTTCAATGATCAATTTTGAAAACCAATGGTTCTTCTCTGTTGCCAAAATATAATTTGTTTTCTTGGTGTCAGACATCGCACATCTTATAGGCAATATTATTAAGGAGAGAATTGAATTTATTGCTTGAATCTTTTGTAGTTTGTTTACCCAAAATGTATTTATTGATTTAACTGCAAGTATTAAAATGTATTTAACGTGAAATGTGTGGTAGTTCTTATTTAGGAACTATTTGCTAAAGGGCTATGGTAACAAGTATTTTATTTAAATATGAGGTAAATTCCTAAATCGAATCTTTACAGAATTTGTTGAACTGAAATAGCTTTCAATTTCATTGAGCTATTTCATTGATAATGATTTATCATACATACACTTCTGAAGGTCGAATTTGAAAAAGTCTTGATAGTAAAAAAGTTATTAAATATTTTTAATATGTAATATAAATTGCAAGAATTTCTGAACATTAGTATGAATGAAATGAAAAATATTTTTGGAGAGAAGCTCTAAATAGGCTGATATTTCAATGGAACTTGTTGGGGCAGCATTGATTCCTTTTCAGAGATTAGGGGATATTTACTTGTACAGTGATGTGATAAAGGTATGATCTCTGCATTTTCTGGGGCTTTACCACATTGAATTGGTTAGGCAACATTGATTGTTCCCTGATGAATTCATTGTGGTGGAACCCCAGGAAATGCAAAGAGCATTGGATGCATACCTCAAAAGTCTATGAAGAAACATGATAAAGTAATGTTTTATACAGGAAGAGCTGAACAAAGCTAAAGCTAAAATGAGTATAATAATCATATTTGAAAATGATTTACTTAAATGGTGTAAATCAACCGAATAAATTCATTAAGTCTATACAGTTACTGTTGGCTTCCGAAATATTTTTGCCTGGATTCGAATTATGTGGCTGTCACTGTATGGGTTAAAGATAGAAATCGAAAAAGGCTAAATAACTACATCTGAATAGTTGTAAGTATAGCATGGATGTATTCATATATATTCAAGCAGGCAAATGTGTGTGCTCCCATATTCTGATATATAAGTCAGTCAAAATAATGTGTACACATCTTAGAAACTTAAAGTATTGTATAAATATTTCAATATAACTTTGAGACTTCATAAGATTAATGAAAGTTACTATTGTCATCTAGAATTATGAAAACAACTAATATAATGGTTATTAGCTTCAAGACAATTATAAATATGATGAACGCAAGCTATTGATTTGATCATGGAAACACTTCTTGTGACTGTAGAGTATAAACGTTAACTTATATAATTCTCATGTATCTATAAATTCAATATTGATATACACAAATTTTTCATCTCCCAAAGTGTACATACATATGTAGGCTCTTTCTGTATCCATAAAAACATTTCTCACCCATTTTCTAAAGTAACCCTTCCTAACATGTCTGTGTTTCTATTGGCACATTATTTTCTTCGATTAGTAGCAGTACTTTCATGTAAGCTCTTTGGCAGTAAATGTCATTTAGCACACAAACCCCACTGGGAATCAAACCTGGAGCTACTTTCACTGAAGATTAATGTATTACAAACATGCTACCTGGAAGCTCTATTTCCAATCTATATAATATGTATAATGCACATACTCAGTATAATTATTGATAAATATTAGGCAATGATACTCTGGACATTTTATTATATGACTATAAAAATTTCTAGGTGATCTTCAGTTTAGCATAATGTGATGAAGTTTAAATCTTTTTGGAATACGTTTCTCAGAATTTTGTGATTTGATGTTTCTTCCTTCAATTAATTTAGTGTGTAGTCACTACTTGAGTCACTTGATGGTGCGGAGGCAACCTTAATGTCCTGTATGTGGGACGAGGTGGTGCCATCTTTGATGGATCCTCCATAGCACAAAGAGTACCATCATAGCCCAAAAAATTGAATGAGAGATTATTCTGTTGTGGTAGAACCTGCCCAGAAAGTGGGGGACCCCGGTTTAATTCCTGGCCATGGGACTTTTTCTCTTTCATTTCTGCTTCTTAATTCAAGCATGTGAACTATTGTTTCTCCTTGCTTATATACTTGAGTTTTAAAAATAAATGAAGTCATTGCCAAGATTAATTAGCATGGATAACTATAGTACATATATAAACTTATTTGAGACGAGTTGAACAAAATTTCTTCAAAAGTCAAACAATTTATTTAGCACAGCACCAAGGTAGCATACAAAAAATATCAGGATGAGACCGTGTACTTTATAAATGATTTATTCCAGAGACATTTATTACTTTTTATGCAAGACATAGAAATTTGAAAATTATTTCCACATCACACAGGATTGACATTAATGTAAGAATTGCTTAAAAAGTACAAAATACAAATTTAGCTGTCCAGAATTTCCTTGCTGTTATATCAGCAACATAATATTGGTAGACTATGTTTGCGAAGTGGGGTATTTGTCACATTAAGCGGTGTATCCTCTGGTTCTAGAAGGTAAACATTAACACATGGATAATTTATCATTGCCTTGTACCAAAGTAAGATCACAAAGATATATTTGATTCCATTACCTGTGCAATCTGCTTGGCTGAGACTAAGTGGTTTACCATTTTTATAAAATGGACACTCTCCATCAAATTTATAGCAAGGCCTCTGTTTTTCAAGATCACAGGAAGGTTTACAACAAATTTCAAATCCATTTGTATCATAACAATCTGAATAAATAAATTAATTCATGAAAATTATTTTTAATGAGTTTTGATTCAAAGAAAAATTAAAATTACAATCCAACAAATGTATCAAAGGAAAAACATGCACACCAATGTCAGAGTAAAATTATATTAAACATAAGTTTCATATAACCTGCTAATCAGATTTTCTGGTGAAATATGCATTTAATTTTTTTTGAATTTTATAAATGGTTAGAATAAATTAGCTTTGGCTGAGCATGGCAGAAAACTGCTTTAAAGCACAGTAACAGTTGATTATGATGGTCTTTTATAAAAATATAAAGGAAATGTATTTCTTTACATAACTGGCAACACCTCTTACCTTTTCCCTGGGTCTAACATTCAGTGAAGTGATTGCAGCATAAAAAAAGATTTCTGATAACCAATGTATGTATGTACCATGGTCTATTCTATCTGCTACCTCACATGGATTCTCCCCGTTAGCAATATGTTATGAAAATATTCAACTCATAGCGTTACAAAAAAAATCCTTTTGATTTTTTGATTATTTTTATCATTGTAGGAGAATTTTTAATTAAGGCAAATAATCTAAAAATAAAACAACTATTTGCAGGATTGACAAACTTATCTCTCTACCTTGGTTTTAGGTGGTCGTTCAAAATCTTATTACTCATTGGAAATTTATATTTACAACAGTGCACGGGTTTTGCATTTTTTTCTAAATTATGTTGTTCCTACAAGCATTAAACCTGTTTGCTCATAGAATAAATAAAGATTTTTTTGTCACCAGTCTTGATAGCTGATATTATGAAATTAATTGAAAAATTCCTAAATTCATCATTTACTGTTGATATTGGATAATCAAACTTTGGGCTTTACCTTTCTGTGATCAGTTGCTATGACTGATCTTGTCATTAATTAATTTTACTTAGATTTTTGACTCACTGCAGAAACAGTGCCGATAATGAAGTGAGAGGTGCTTCTCTAAAATGTTCTTGCTGACATTTATTTCTGTTTCCAATTATCTCTGTGTTACTCCTTCCTTACTATTTACCTGTGTTCTTTGCAGCAACATCAAGATATTGTTGTGACTAAACCTTTTATATTATGTATAATCTTCTCTATAATTTGTCCTCTCTAATAACATTTATCTGCTATTCCTTGGAGATTTTTTTCATTTCTTCCATCTCTATTTTTACCATATCTTAAACATGCATTCTTTTTACTTATGAACTCTGTCAGGTTATACTTTCTTTTCAATACTATCTTCATTTCATTCTATAATGCTTACTCAGCATTGGCCACTTAAGACATAGCTTCTAAATAGAACTTAGACTCTAATGAAATTTCTAAAGGTATTAATTGTTCCCATTCTGGTTAATTTTTTTTTGGCTTTATACTAGCTCTATCTTCCATTTTATGAGTTTATAGAATTATTTGTTTGCATGATATAAATCATATTTCTTTTCATGTTTTTTACAATCAGGAGTCACTAACTTAAGATCTGCTACCCATATGCAGCCCTTTTGTTATTTCTGTCCTGTCTTAATTCCTAGAAACGTCATCTTTCCCTACTATTTCAATCACAACTCTCAGCTTGGAAGTGATGGCAGGTAGTCATCATCATTGTATCACATCTTGATGAGAGGTTAGTGATTCCATGTCATTCCAAGTCCTCCAAAGACCCTGACATCTTTAATTTTCGAAGCCAATCTATTTGTTGAAACAGATTTCCACCACTTTATCTAATACTCTCTATTCCTTTCAGTTAACCATTTCATTATGTACCCGATATTCTGATGATTTCATACTCAGTAGGTTTTTCTTCTTTTCATCATTCTTATCAGTGTGTTACTCTCTGCAGTTCTCTGTATAATTTCTTTAAATCTTACCTTGTGTCTACATAAAATTATGCCTCACTCTACTTGTAAAGAAGCTCAACTTTCCAGGAACTAGATATCATTATCATACTATCAATCTGTCTATTAAACAAGACAATAACATAGCTGTCATACACAAAAATTTTCTATACAGTACTTCAGAAGCTTCATCCTAAATTCTTCATTCATATCATTTGCTAAAGTGATATTATTTCAAGTGGACGCAGTTTTGACCTAGAAATTTCATACTGCATTTCTAGTAGTAGTAGTAGTAATTTTTGAAGGTGCCTCGACGGCTAAGGTCATTTTGCACCTTCTCAGTATCCTAGATGTTAGCAATTGTTGAGTTTATACCTTATTTGTCCAATGAAGAGGAGAGTAAAATTATCTTCTTAGCCATGTAGTGTTCTCACATTTGCTGGAAGAGTCTAGTTTCTTTCATAAAGGATATGATTTTGTTCATTTTGTTGTGGTCATCAGCAAGAATGTCTTTCAGGGTTCCTGTCTCCAAGTGTTTTCTACGTTGGCTGGTGTAAATCTGGCAGTCGGTGAGGATGTGTTTTATAGTGAGAGGAGAGTTGCAATTATTACATATGGGAGGTATCCGAGGAGTAGTAAAGAGGTAGGAGTGTGTTAATGCACAGTGTCCAATCCTTAGTCGACTTATCACTATCTCTTCCCTTCTGCGATTTCTGATGGAGGAGATCCAGGGTTTTGTGTCCTCCTTAATTGCACGTAGCTTGTTCCCTGTTATTGAGGACCAGCGCTCTTCCCAGTCTTTGTGGGCAATACTTTTGAAAAAGGATTTTAGGTCTCCTGAGGCTACTGCGTCATATTCTATGATAGGTTTCTTTGTAGCATCTTTTGCTGCCTTATCTGCTTCCTCATTTCCTGCTATGTTTACATGACCAGGAACCCAGATAAATTTTACTTGGACTCCTCTTTCATTTAGACTGTATAAGAGATATTGGATCTCCTGTACAACCGGGTGTGTGGGTTCGTAGCAGATGATGGCTTTAAGTGCACTCATTGAGTCGGAGCAGATAAGGACAGGTAGTTCATGTTTCAGGGAGAATTCTAAAGCTAATTTCATGGCCATTAACTCTGCCGTAAATACACTACACATTGGATGTAGCTTAGTCCCGTGTGAAAGATCTGGGCCAACACATGCGCTTGCACAGCCTGCTTCCGATTTTGAGCCGTCTGTATAAATAGTTTTGAAGCCTCGGAATTCTGATAGGCTTGATAAAAAGTTAGCCCGTAGTTCTTCTGGGAGAGTAGTGGCCTTAGGTCTACCACCTAGTCTGAATGAGACATCAGGCATAGGGAGTTTCCACGGTGGTTTGCTGGATGTCAAAGTGCGCATGATTTTGGGAAGCGTTATGTCATTGTTTTCTAAAAACTTGTGGACTCGTACAGCTAGTGGCTGTATTGCACGAGGTCTTTTATTAAAAACATTTAATAAATTACTATTAAAAACAGATTTAAAACTTGGGTGAGTAGGTAAAGATAAAATCTTGCTGACGTAATTACACATCAGGGTATTTCTTCTGGTCTCCAATGGCACTTCTCCGGCGTCGCTGTAGATGCTAACTACAGGGCTAGTCCGGAAAGCGCCTGTTGCCAGTCGAAGGCCTGTATTATGCAAGGTTGTCAGCGGTCGTAGGTAGGAAGGTCTTGTCGCACCATAGATAAAGCACCTGTAGTCCAGTTTTGATCGAATTAATGCTCTATAAAGAAGTAGCATTGATGTTCAGTCTGCACCCCAGGATTTGTTTGAAATTATTTTCAGAATGTTCATGCCAGAATGTGTTTTTGTCTTTAGGTGGTTAGTGCATTTTCCAGCTGAGTCGCCTATCCAGGTGCATGCCAAGGAAGTGGACAGATTCGGTGGGTTTTAAGGTGTGTTCACCTAGCTTGAGTGTTGGCTTTGGGAATGTTCCTCGCCGTCTGTGAAAATGCAGGTAGCAAGTTTTCTCCTGGGAAAACTGAAATCCATTATTTACCGACCACCTCCATAGTCTATTGAGCATAAGCTGCAGCTGGCGCTCTGCCGTGGAGAGATTGCGGGAACGACAAAATATTGCTAGGTCATCCACAAAGAGAGATGCTTCGACTGGTGGTAATATTGATGTCGTCACGTTTCTAATGTGCAGTTTTCTCTTGATAGTTGAAAGGCTAATTTTTGGCAGTTTTCAATCTATACACTATTTTTCATTTATTCTCATCCTTAACCTCATTCTCTTTGAAATTTTTATCTTCTGTTGACCACTTTCTGCTGTTTCCAATTGAACATTTATTTTGGATTCTTTTTTGCTTTGTTGGTCACATATTTTCCTGATATGTTTTCCTATTTTAATGCGTATTCCTGCTCATGATTTTTAAGTTAGATATTCTGCAGTCAGCCGTTAATTTATAAAAATTATTTATTACTATTAATTATTTACTCATTAATTAGTTAAATATCTTGTATAAATATGAATTATTAAATTAGCAGGAGTAGATAGATGACATAATGCATATCATCAGATTGTAACTTATTTTTTGAAATAAGTTTTCTTGTCCTGAAAAGCCATCTGTAATAACAAAATTTATTTCTCACAGTAATACAGCTGCTGTATTGGTATGAGAAATGTAGATGATGTAGATAAAAATACAAGATTTTATTTTATGTTGTTTTAAGAATCATTCCTTCTGTAATGAATTTATTGGTTACTGAGAAGACAAATCTAAGTGTGCTTCTATATTATAGAAGAAAAAGTCACACATATTATGGGGTATATCAGTATAATCTTAAAATTTATGATATGTTATTTATGTCTTTGATTGATAATTAAAATTATTTTGCAAAATTAACATTGCTTTAGCGTATTATTTGCAAAATAAAGGGAAATTTTACATTTCAACAAAATGTTTATGCATTAATAACCCCATTAAATCTCACATATTTCCTTTTGTAAATGACAAACAAAATTATACTATCTAAGAAAAATGTTTTTAAAAATTCTTTCATATTTATATATTCATAATTAATACTGAACCCATATTTTAAAAACTTTTGTCTTACAGGAAGATGCAAGTCAACTTTAATCTTTTAAGTTAATTACAAACATGGAAAATAAATAATGAGTTTCAAATTTTTATTTCTTAGTTACAATCCTAAAGTTAGAAGACAAGCATTCATTGGAATTTTTTATAATGCATTCACTTACCTCTTTCATCCACAATCAAACAAGGCTGATAATCATTCTTGTAAGTTGTGGAGTCATCGAATACACTTCCAGAAATGCCAATACCTTGCTCCTTGGGAATAATAATCTTAGGTTTTCTGGTGTATTCTGGGTACACATAGCTAAATTAAGGCAAACCAATACTTCCATGAATCATCATTAGTAAAAAATTGCTGCCTTATTAAAAGAAAATGCACATAAAAAACTGAGACTTAGAAACATTGAGTAGGTAATGCATGACTGTCCCAGGAGAAATGAAAGTTTTAGTCTCCTGTTTGTACAATTAAAACTCATGATCAGCTTTTCTCTACTTGGGTGATTGTTTATTTAAAAAGTTTGAAGAGAATTTGCTAATTGTAACATGACCACCCATCATGTTTTTCCCTTCATTTTGCATTGACAACACAAGAATTTGCAGACTCATTGGATTGTTTGATGCAAATTATTTTCTAATAAATTAGTGATTCATCATAAAATAAAATGTGAATGATATAAAATTAAATGTGGAAGAATTATTGCTGTAATATGAATCAACAAAAATAAAAGTGGATAGTTGTTATAATCTGAATGTTAAAATTGCTTCAAGATTTTTCATCAGAAAAAATTGCTTTTTAGTGCTTTTAGCAAAAAAATCAGATTTATCTTCAAAGTACATACAAAAACAGACTCTCCTGGCTTTTGTGAAAGAAGTTGAACCATACAATTTATGAGAGGCAGTGAGTGAAAAGTTTGAAAATTCTTATTTTCATGACAGATATGTCTTGTTATGCAAAAACATTGTGATGAAATTATTTATGAAATATTCACTTATGATTGAAAACTTTTTTTTTGTTATTAAGGAATAAATGTATGATATAATGTTGGAATTTATCAATGTTGAGTATGATTGATAACATTTTTTTTT
>KZ308501.1:3312-20428 GCA_000376725.2 Ladona fulva
TTCCTTTTAAATGCCTTTTGGAATTATTAAGACAGTTTGGGTTTGCTTACACTTATTACTGTATTTCAGTTGGTTCTTACGTAAATTACTCTCAGTAATATGTTTATGTTTTCTTTTGAAATTAGCTGATGATTAGCTTCGCGTAATTCCTTGAGATTTCTGGAGACTCGGATTATTCTTAATGTACCTCTTGTTACTATTAATCATGTTTGAGCTCACCACCCTCTTTCTTGAGAAAAAACAATCAGTAAAGACAAAAATATACAAAGAAGTAGACTTATGGAAAGAGCAGTGGCGTGATTGATATAGGAAACAGAAAACATTTCAATTTAGTTTCACTTATTAGATTTACTCCGAATCACATCATTACTCCGAATCACATCATGGCCTTTAGAAGAAAAAACAGTGAGGAATGCGTCCCTACAGAAACTAGGCAGGTAGAAAGGGCTATGAATCTGGTCCCCATTAGGCCGCTAATATTTCTCTGCGAGTTATTAATTCAAAACACTTAAATCGACACATCACCTGCATTTATTATTTACAAACTACGATGAGGCCCTTTTAGAAGCATCCGACCTTCTTCGGGACATTAGTAACAGTTGAAAATTCTGAGGACAAATATCAATTCCCAGGAGCAGTGACAAAGCCGAAGAAGTCATCTTTAATTTTAATATCCATCTGTTGGGATCCGCTTCGTTTAGCGCCGAGCGGAGATCTTCAAAAAGAATGGCGGAGGCATTTAGGACCACTTTGAGACTATCTCTAATGTAAGTGATTACCCTCTGGGCAGCGAGATAGATTGGACGGCTCCGTTACGCTAATCAGTCACCAACTAAATCGGCTCTCCCTTTGGAATGAAACCACGCATGTGCCACCTTGAAATAACACTATCCTTTGAACCGCGACAGCCCCATTACCTCTCCCCCTGCCAACTCCATATTTCTCGCCCCCTGTGTCTATTTCGCCCCATCGCTACACTCCTCTATTAATAGTAGACTCTTCTGGAAGGCTCCATTCGCGGGCGATCAATTATGTCCGATGCGTGCGTGTGGGATGCGTGCGAACGAATGCGTGCGTGAGATGGTTGGGGAGGACTCCCTGCAGGTAAAAATGCTTGGGATGCTCTAGCGAGTTTTCAACATTTTCATGAAGAGAATCATGGGTATGAAAGAGTGGAAGTAAATTCATTTCCAATCCACCTCGTCTTTTACACAGTATATGTACCAATTACGCTCAAAAGTAAACGCAACCGGTTTCGGCCAATGACGCGTTTACACTTGCTGACGTCAGATGCACAATTATATTTTTGGGTTCAATCCAAGAGAATGTAACTGTACTTGCTTTAAACTTTCATGTCTATTAATCAGGTTATTTGAAATATTTCAACATGTAATGAAAATTAATATCAAAATATTTATTGAAATTCATTTTATTGGAACAAAAGATGCTATATTACTAAAAAATAGTTACTTTAAATAACCAAATGATTCTTCTTGAATTAGTTTTCCGCAAAAATATTTTCAATTCCAACATAATTGGCAGAGTAATGTGTTAAAGACTCCCATACTATGTAGGCCTCCAGACTGCGTTTGAATCATAAAACGGTTCCTGTTACGGCTAACTAGGTCATCATCAATTACATCAGATGCAATATAATGTTTATTTTCGTCTTATCCAATGATGGCGGCTTGCTGGAGCAGGTTGTTCATGCTTTCTCTAATCTTATCTTTAAAGAGCTTCAAATAGACGAATTTTAATTTATATGTTGCTTTTCAATTATGCATGAAATTTTAAGAGACCAATGAATGTCTAGTTGAAACATTAGCCCAAGGGATGATTTTATTTACTTATTGCACTGTCAGGCATGAAAAGGTAAAAGTTACGGGAAAATAATTTATGAAATTTTCTCAGAGTATTGTGTCGAAGTGGGGCAGAACGTCACTGAAACAAAAAACGATTCGAATTGGAGGACAGAATATTACACATTCTATAATATCGTCATATACTACACATTTACCCCTGACATATCCAAGTACACTAACGCTTCTATTTTTAAAGAACTTATTATCCATTTTAGAACATGAATTCCTCGTTCACGCAAGCAAAAGCTTGGGTCCTCATCAAATTATTCGCGTTAAGACTTCAATATAAATTTAGGAGAGCCTTCTCATATATCACTCTAATTTTTCTACATTCATTACTTGATCTCTGCTGACATTGTTGTGTAGTTTTTCAGCGTTCTCTATCGTTGAGTTCAAACATCTCTGTTCCCGTAGATCTTTCCTAGTCTTCTCATTGAACCGTCTATACTTATTTTTTCGAGTGCATAGTAATACGTCAACATCTCCGGAACTAGCAAAGACTTTGTAATAAACTGATAATAAGTCTATTAGATAACTTTATAATGTGCTATTTTTAACGTATATATAAGATGTACATACATACATGTACTACCTAAGGCAGGTTTTTGGAGGGATTTCCCTCTCTTGGGTCTTTGGGTAAATACCAAATTATTATTATATAAATCAAAATTAATTATCAAGTNATCTGGAAGATTACGAAAACTTTTTTCACTTGGTTGATGTTGGAGCTTCATAGCTATACCTATTCAATTATTTATGAATCAAGCCATATGAATATTTCATACCAGTTCTGAAATTCTCATATTTTTATTCCATTAATACTTTCTATCATAACGAAACTCATTTCATAAAAATTTAATTTAAATTGAAAATATCTTGAGCACTTCTTTCAAGATGAAGTGTTACATACTCATCCAAAACGCGGGAATACCTACTTGAGATTGCAAATCCGCAACGTAAAAATCGTTTAATGGCTCTCTTTTGCTTAAACAGGAGCAAAGAATCATGAATGCGATTTGACTACCCTCTAGTGATATGTTCGCACTGCTAACAAAGAAGAGAAAGTCGATTCACGGCAGCTGCTGAGTAACATTCAAATTAGGAAGGAATAGAAGTGGACTGACCGCCAGACGCAAACACAAAATACAAACACCTTCATCTTCCCTCCATGCCTGGAAGTGTTCTGCTTAAAAGAAACTGCCATGCTTTTTCTCACGGTGTGTCCTGCCTTTTGCCATTCCACCCACGACGCTCTCATTAGGAAGACAGCCTCCCTTCCTCCATAAGCATCTCCGTCTCCTCCTTTTTTCTCTCTACGGACTTAAGGCCTTCCTCAAATCCTCACTCTCTCATTCATCCTCCCACTTCCACTCCACTCCCCCCTTTCTTCTCCCTCTTTGAATAATTTCCATTCTTCCATCACAATTCCTTGTTGTAATTCTGATCTATTCTTTGTCGACTACATCATTTGCTCCTATCATTTTTCTCCTTTGAAATTATTTTATGAAGGAGAGCTAATAAAAACAGTATGACATTTTTACTCACGAGGCACACCAAATAGGTTTCAGCTTGGTATTGTATTTTTCAGAGAAGTCGCCATCGATTTGTATGCACTTGGCCAGCCCTGCCAGACCAGACAGCCAGCCCTGGAGGATGTGCTGTAAAACGAATTTCGACACCGTTTAAAGAAGTATCTCCCAATTCATACGCCCCAAGACGTCATTTATGGGACTTAATTACCTGCAAGTTGAAATTCAAGCAGGTTGATGTGTTATTACATTGGTTTTACTCTTTATTGTTGTAATATTTTCTCCAATGCAAACAAATCCTCCACTCACTGCCAACTTTTACTGCTATTTGTTTGAAAATAGTAAAATATTAAATTATATCAATGACAAAAACGACTCTGCATCGTGGTGGCACTTGGCTGTCTTGAGGACATGGGAAGTTGGAGGACAAAAAGGTTGGTAAGACTGGTATACAATACTGCCTCCGCTTTATTTCAACAGCTGCCGATGAACCGAAACGCTTTTAGAATCATAATGGAGAAGGATCGTTGCCTGTAAGAATTGACTTCTGGTATGTATCGCCAAGCTCCGCTATCAGGCACAGAAGCTTCCGACACACGTTCTCTTTCGCCACCTTCACTTCAGGCGTCAGAAATCCCTGGCTCCAGCTGGTACAGACGCATTTCATGTGCATGCAATCGAGTAGAATGGCTGCCATGGAAAATTTGTATCATGTCAATTTGTATCGTGTACGCTTCCATGTCGAGTTTCTGCAGACGGACGCAAAACTTCAACAATTCATTACGAAGTCACTTCATTTCAAGAGGGGAATTGATAGGGTATAGTAGCAGAAGACCGAAGTATTTCCGATATTCTTACTAATACCTACATTCAGGATTATGTAGTTATTCCCGATCACTGCTCCGCAGATCTATTATTTTGATCTTTCCTCAAAATTTGTTCTCCACAGTATTTGGCTATTTACCCGATTTCATAACTAAGAAATACGATTAGAGCTTGTTACTTGTACTGGATTTCATTACCACACACTTGAGGAAATTTCAAGAGAGAATAAGCTTGCAATTTTCTAGGCCAGACGGTTCTATCACTGTGTTATCCCATCTACCGTGTAATACTATTTCAGATGAATGGTGAGATACTCTAAGTTTTCAAATTTTAAGTTATGTTATGTAGTCTTGAATATGATAATTGAAATCGCAGAGGTACAAGTGTACCTGCTGAGGTCTGACTTTAAGTAAATATTCTCATTATTTCGGGTTCAAGGATGTACAAGAAATTGAGGTCTTATTAATGATATTGCATCCGCGTGGCAAATTCTACCAGGCGAATTAAAATGGAGATATCAGATAGTTAAGGAGGTAACTGAACTTACATCCGGAAGAAATTCCTGCATAAGTTATGAATTATACAGATGGCATTTTCACTAAAATATTTTTTTTCAATACGTCTTTAAGACATGATTATTACACTTATCTGGAAGATTACGAAAACTTTTTTCACTTGGTTGATGTTGGAGCTTCATAGCTATACCTATTCAATTATTTATGAATCAAGCCATATGAATATTTCATACCAGTTCTGAAATTCTCATATTTTTATTCCATTAATACTTTCTATCATAACGAAACTCATTTCATAAAAATTTAATTTAAATTGAAAATATCTTGAGCACTTCTTTCAAGATGAAGTGTTACATACTCATCCAAAACGCGATAAGTCACCTGTTCTAACCCCAATCTGTTTAATATATGTTAACTACAATTTTCAGAAGTGAGAAATTAAACTGTCTCAAGTGAAGTTGTATGTAGTGTTGTATGTAGGCGCATAGTTCAGTGGCAAGTGGCGTAGAACAAAGTGGTTTGTAAAAAGAGAAATTTTGTAAGACATAAAAAAATTGCAGATGATTGAAGCTCCTCAATAATTATATACAATGATACCTCGGCTATCGAGTGAACCTTTTAACGAATCTTCCGGCTAACGAAGATTTTTCGCTGTTTTTGGACTTTTAACGAGTGCCGATTCGGCTAACGTATGTTTTAGTGGATGTGCGCTAATATAAAACAGTAAACATGAACGTTTGCGTAATTTCAGTATTTTATCCTTTAAGTATGAAAATGCACGGCAAGGAGACAACAGTTCACATCATATAGAGGAGACCCACCAATCTAAATCGGTTGTTTTCGTAAATAAAGGGGAACATAAGCCGCTTCGGATTTCATACCAGATGCTACTAAAAGAAGAGACTTACCTTGAATAAACTTAGAAAATTTGAAAGAAGATAAGAAAAAGCGATTTTTCCATATTACCGGTTTAATAGTGTAAAAATCATTAGATAGGGCTACTTTCCATTCTCCTTTATCCAATTGGGNAATTCGTTCTTACGGCAATTGGAGGCCGTTTCTTGTGTTCTGATTTCAATTCAGCTTATCTCAAACTAAATTAAATAACTTTTACGATAGAATTAATTAATGCCGGACACACCTTAGCATTAACCTTCGGCCAATAATATCAACTTATAAATAATAATAAACGATAATTAACGGTGGATAAATATTGATGATAAAAATAAGATAATACTCATACCCATAATTAACAATAAAAATATTCAGAAACTTCTCATTGAGTTCTTTGTAAAAGCCTTCCATTTCCTATTTTTATTTCTGCCGATCTTAATTATGCTTTCATTCTGGTTGTATTCCCTTTTATATACGCATTAAAATTCGTTCCTATATTCCCATTCTCTAATGTCCCTCTCTTCTTTTCCTTTTCCATATCTCTACAAGCCATTCCTCCTTTCACTAATTCCATTCCTCTCATTTCGTCGACAACTTCTTGTCCTCATTTGGACCTCACATCTTTTACTTATTATTATCCTCATCTGGAGGTTTTTTTCCTGCCTTCGCTCTTCTTCGCAAGAAATAATTTTACGCTCAAGAAAAAGAGTAAAAAAGTTCCGGGAGGTTACCAACCCTAAATCTAGTGTCCCTGTCTCTGCGTCGCTTTCTTTTGCGGATTTTTTACGTGTCTCCGCTAAATTGTGCGCATGCGTACTTTTCCGGGCGAGCAGTAGCTGAAGACGATAATTTGAATTCTTCTTTATTTCCCGTTTCCTTTTCTCCTTTGAATTAAGGAAGGGCAAATAATGAAAGTGAAGGGGAAGATTGATCATATAAAATGAAAGGTTTGAATTCCTAATTGACGAATTAAATGGCGCCTAATTTAGGCCTGGCAAAATTTATAGCTTTTTAAACATGACAGCTTTGCATCTCATTTATCATCGAAGGGCTTACAGGGTGGGAGTTGGGTCGATACTTTATTGCTTCCTTGATGAGTTATTAGCGAAGAGCTGACACACGTGGAATGTAATGAGAGATCTCTCGACGGATGGATGCGCATAAAAATGCCATTTCTGTTGAAATTATACAAATATAACTTGCATGATCTGCGTAAATGAAAAATCTAGTGAATCTCCTATGAAATAGGAGTAGGTATGTAAATAGACATATATAGATGTATGTATATAACTTATGGGTGTCCCTGAAATAAGTCACGTATATATTTAAATGAAGTGAAATAACGGTAGAAAAATACGGAAATTAATTTCTTTTAATGGTTGTCAATATATTTTGATTTAACGGTCCAAATTGATTACCCATTCAGAAACCGCATAAAATGTTTTTCTTCATTGCCTCTAAAAGTTAAATTTTTTATATTTCAACAAATTTAAAAGAATATTTTATATCTTATGGCTAGATATATTTTCTTTCTCTTATACATTCTAGCGAATAATACCTTCCGAATGAAATTTACCTCGTCAAGTTCAAACTAAATAAGCGAATGAAACACAATTCGAAGTACTCGATAGCAAAA
The DNA here is from genome assembly GCA_000376725.2 of Ladona fulva. Classification (NCBI taxonomy): domain Eukaryota; kingdom Metazoa; phylum Arthropoda; class Insecta; order Odonata; family Libellulidae; genus Ladona; species Ladona fulva. The sequence continues at coordinate 10,574 of KZ308501.1, forward strand.
TCCATGGAATTCCAAGGAAAACTATAATCATAATAAAAATTCTAATTGTAGTTTTTATGTAAGGACATTTTCTAGTTTATTTATGAAAACTGAAAGATAACCTTTAACTTGCAAGAAAAATTGGAATATTGACCAAAGAACAGAGGGGACGTATTCCTTCAAATGTTTTCTTTGCCTTTCTTGTCCTTCAAAATATTCTCTCCTTCCACCTTTATATGATAACTATATTGTGGTCAAAATTTACTTTTTCTTTGAAATGTTCTTTTCTTTAGCGCCAGTAAATCCTATTCTTTTGTGCTGCCTACACAATAGTACACCATTAGCGGATCCAGGGAAGCTTGCGAAGGGGGAGACCTTCCCCTTCTTGATCACTCTAACACTAGCAATTTATATAGGATCTGACAAAGATTACTAGAATTAACATCAGATGAGTTTTTCCACGATCACTATAGATTTATCGTATTTATCACGAAAAATGGCATTTAAAAAGTTATTTTGACACAAGTGCCAAAGAAAATCGTCTTAAATCGTACCCCCGTTGACATGTACCGCTCCTCCATTGGGGTGTGTTAGATTATCACCTGTAGTATACCATCAATAAATCAGTAATAATCGTGAAAGAGTTATAATTTTCCAATGGAATGTAGGTCAGCGGAAGTGATATCAGATCTACTACTCATATCTTATGTCCCGGGATTCCTGCATTCGTCATCCTAATTTTCTCGTCTTACATTTGAAAGTATCTCTACTTATCGCATATCATCGATGGAGTTCAACGTTTGTGACAATCCTTGATGGTAATGGAAATTCAGCCATAAATATAATTTAATCCAATTTAGATAATTATGACCTAAATTCAACAACTAGGTACATTTTCAAATCTTGTAACCTTACCGGTGCGATCGATCGCAAAAATTAACTCACTCCCAAAAATGAAATGAAAACTCATTTAACTATGTTCAGATTCGTAATTATTCTAAAGACCTGTTTCCGCAGTAATTTATCTGTCTCCTAAGACATCCTCTCCTTTCGAAAAGTGGCAATTCCAACTCGCATAACCTCTCATTTTGTCTTCTCCATTCAAACGACTGAAGAGTTATATCATCCTTAGAGAAATCCTCGCACCCGCACCAGCGAAGCTCAACATTTCCGTGCGGATTCCTCCACTTCCGAGAAAGAAAGGCCAACGCCGTCTGGGGGAAGTTCAAAGAGGCTTCGAAATAGGCCCCTCCCCTCCCTTTTCCTCTTTTGTTTCCATCCCACTTGCATTATCTGGAGGCATTCTACTCTCAAATGGTTTCGTAATTATGCTTCGCTTGATCACCCCAATTAATGCCGCTCCATTGGGCACTCCCTCGTTAAGATTCGAGGCAGTGTGGAGGAGAGGACGGGGAAAGAGAGGGAGAAAGAGTGGAGGAGTTGAAGGAGGGTTTTAACAAGCGTGAGGATGGGATACATCGATAGCTAAGAAAAGTAATTGAGAGTGGAGACATGGCAAATATTAAAGGCAACGAACCTAAGAGTGAGGTTTTAAAACACCTAATTTCGAACTGATACGTCTTAGAATGGATGCTGCGAGGTTGTACAAGCCGTAAATAGGACTCTGAAGCGACGGGAAAACTAATCTTGTAATGCTCGATATTGGTATTCGTTCTTGATTTATTGCTGACAAATATAGTGAAACCGCATTAAAACCTGTGTAGTCTACATAAGCTGTTTCATAAAATTACAAAAATAGTTACTGCCGTTTCAGTAATCTTAGCTAATGAGTGCCTCAGCTTACGAAGATATATTTTTGTTTTATGGACTCGGTTAATGAATGTGTAGGAGGGTGCCTACCTACTGGCGTAGGTGTGTGTATTCTCTAAATACTCTAATATGGGATGAACGAAATGGATACTGCCTATTATTATCATCGGTTATGACGTTTTTCTTGTTTATTGGCAGTATCTGAATGTTAAAAGTTTAGGAAACCGGTAATTTTTGGCTAAGAATGTGATCTCGGAACGAATTATCTTCAAAACTCGTAATCTTCCTAATTGAAATCTGGTGAAACTTTTTCTACACAATTAAAATTACTTTTTCTCACTTTTATAGCGAAATATTTTCGTTAGTCATGGCATCGCTGTACCAAGGATGAACTGTAAGACTTCATTAAATTATATTCGCTATAATTTATTATATTGAGCCGGAATTTGTGGAAATGTTGTACAAAATACAAACGCATTCTTGATTCCTTTGTTAGATTTTTGTTCTATTCGGTTTCTTATCACATCCTGCTGGCGTGACTTTTGAAAGACAGGGAAATGACTATTAGCTTATGATATGGAGAATTTACTGGTGATGTGATTTCGAGAGAAGATTAAAATTTTTAAGCACTAAAATTAAATTATTTAGAGAATGAACGAATATGAAGATGTCTTGGATGAAAATACAGACTTAGATGAAGAAATTACTTTCTTGGATTAACGGGGCTTATAAAGGGATACATATTTCATTTCTGTTTCGAGTTCACTAGAATTTAATTAAATCATAGAATGAGTATTTTAGATGATTCTTGAATGAATAACATATTAAATCAAGCCTCCAAAGGAATTTATTACCTTGAGTGTAGCAATCCAACTAATGTTTGGAGTTAAGAGTTAGCTTAGAATGATAATTCTCTTGGAAACTTCAGGCTTGGGATTTTATTGCCTCACATTATATTGACTAACATTTGCATAACGTAAGTAAATTAATTCCATGCCTCTGAAACCATTCACTTTAAATGAAAAGTGAAATCAAATTCCTAAGAAGGATTTAGTAGACATTTTACTATTTGACTAATACCACATTTCCGTCAATTATTACCTGTGCACAGGAATTGACACCGCCCATATGTTCCTATTCGTTACACATAGGAAGTGATTACATTTTGTGCCAGTAATATGCATTGCAATCTACCTGTGAATTAATTGGACAACAAGGCTCTTCGATTAGACTTGACAAGTTAAGCTAGCATGACAATTTCAATAGCTCTTTTATAAGGAGGTTGCTTAATGACATGAGGAATGCGATTAAAGAGGAAAGATAGCGCCTACGCTCCTCCACTAATACATCCACTCTATTTGCAATATATAAATCCTGCCTCGAGAACGGCACGGATTTCGCATCACTTTATGAGAGTGGGAATGCACGAATCCTCCTCCAACTGTCTGTTGGACTGTGGCGAAGATGGCGATCTCGTTACTTCCCTTCGCAATCGGACGAGGAGTTCAAGAGCCGGCGGAGCAGGTTTTAATAAGGAAAACACCGTTTTTGCACATTTGAAAGGGAAGAGAGAGACGGAATTAAGTTATGCATGTTTTACGGCCAAGGATGAGAATCGTAAAGGGAATGCTTAAGTGAAAAGGAGGATAAATGGGAGATGGTGAAGGAGAGGGAAGTGGTGAAATGTAAGGGGGAGTTGGGGGATGGGGCGACTCTGGGATGGGAAGCAATGGAAGGGGATAGGGGAATAAAAAATATGGAGATGAAGAGCAGAGGAAGAAATAGAAGATTAGAGTAAAGGAAACTCTGCAGGGGTATAAAGAATTGAACCAAATGGGAGGGTAGTTGTGTTCTTATATCGCTTACCGGGTACTCGAAATCATCCTGGTACTTGAGAGTACAGGATGAGAGATTATTTGTTAGCAAATGGAATAAGAAGAGTGGTGGTAGAAACGCTGGTAAGGAGAGAGTAAAGAATTCAAATGTTTGACAATATCAAAGAAGAGGGAAAATCTTGACTATGTAGGTATTGGCTGAGAAAACAGCCGATGTGATAACCTAATAAATAAAGTATAAAAACCGATGATGATTAGACCTCTAGAGTATCCTAGAGAGTTATTTTTCGAATATTCGGGTTTTGTTTAAATTAATTGGAACATCAGATATGCAAACATAACGACCACCTCGGAGATAATTGTCTTCCTTACAAGAGGTGAATTAAATTATGAACTACTAAATTTGGGTAAAGAATTCAAACTTTTGGAAACCAGTAGATAAAAATGTAACGGGAAACTGGGAAAAAGGACAAACGACGGAGGCATATCTGTTTCTGTGCACAAATAGTCTATGGTCGGAAATTTCTCTCTTAAATTTCGTAAACGTAACAATAATAGATTATTATAGGCTCTCGTACTGTCGAATTTAATTTCTGAATCATTAAAAATGCTTTTTGATAACCTTGATTAAAATTTAATTTCTTTATAGAATAGAAGTAGAGAAGCGGAGATACGTATATGGATAGTAGAGGTATGGATTAAAAGCGTAGAAATGTAGGAATTCGGTATCGAGAGGTGATTGGTATAGAACAAAATCACTGAACGAAATCAATGAATAAAGCGCCAATTTCGCATGATCATTGTGAATAGCGAGAATTCCTTGACGATTTCAAAAATGTTAATCGCCAGATCACACGAATGATGAAGAAGGAGTGCGCGAAATTTTTCGGCAATGGATAAACTACGAAAGAAAATTGATGTCGAGCTAACAAGTTTACTTGAAAGCTGAAATATCTGCCTATCCACTCCAATGTGGTAACGATTGAATGTGAGCATCTCATTTCCTTACTGGGAAGCATACTTTTAATTTCTTAGGGAGAAACCTTTAAAGCAAAGCAAATAAATGAATGCTTATACATTAGAGGGAAGCTTTTCCACAGTGATAACAGTAGCATAAGCAGTTGAAGGTGATTGCCATTTTAAAATTACTTTGAGCAGTGCTGATAAATTCGTTCTTACGGCAATTGGAGGCCGTTTCTTGTGTTCTGATTTCAATTCAGCTTATCTCAAACTAAATTAAATAACTTTTACGATATAATTAATTAATGCCGGACACACCTTAGCATTAACCTTCGGCCAAAAAAGCTTCGACCAAACCAAAAATCAAATTAATCGATAAAATAAAAACGTGCCCTGTGTAATTTACCAAACTCCTCTTGTGGGAAAGATTTCCCAAATAGAGCCGTTATAGTTACAGAAGTTTTTTTAATCCAACACCTTAGCTATCGTGTTCAGTTTTTCAATTTAATTTTTTTCAGACTTCTAATGTTGCATTGAATCATTCAAGACTGCAACCTGAGTAGATTCGATTCATACTTCAGTGAATCAATGGGATCCAAATATTATATCAGATCGTTGAGAAAATGAGTCGTTGTTTAGTGAGAAAATTAATACTTTCCATTAGAATTCTTATCTATTAGATCGTGTTGTTGTCATAGAACGAATAGGCGCAGTGAATTGCGTAATGTAGTAGGAATATTCGCTACGTAGAGTAGCAAACTGGAAATTGGGAGACCCGGGTTCGAGTCCCGGTCTCATCGGACTTTTTTCATTTCACACCCTTTCCCCTTGGGATTTTCGTAGGTGCACGCCTTTACGTGTGAAGTCATCTTGACCGTTTTCCTTGTGTGTTAATATTAACTTTTACTAATACTGAAAATGAGTAAACGCTTGCACAAAAACCTCCATTCCATCTCCGTATTGCTAAAAGTTCTTCTTTAAAATTCTAGGTCTCCTTATCTTACAGCTACAAATAAGTCTAAATCTCAACAGCGAGATAATCCAGAAGTATTTTCCTTATTTAGCAATTTCCTTTATCGCCCACACCCCTTATCAGACTCTCCTTAAAGAAGAAAGGCACGGAATGAGCCCTGGAATATAGAAGGCGCAGCGAAGTAATTGGAGCGAGGAATTAAATAGGGAAAGAGAGGAAGGAAGGGCAAGAGAAATGAGAAGCAATGGCGTGAAAATGGGAAGGCGTCGTCGTAAGAAACCCTCCGTTTGCGAGGAGGAGGAAGGAGGTCGGCAGACTAATTAAACGCCAAAATTTAATGGGTTTTAATTATTTCCAATTATCCAAGTTTGAGTAGAAGGAAACTGAGGAGAGGGCTTACGTAGGGAGGGGAAGATGAGGAGTGGGGGAATACACCGCATGCGCAGTTGGGGGAGATGAAGAGGGAGGGATTAAATAAGGGAAAGGGTATAGAGCCCTTGGAAATTTTTATGGGAGAGAAAATGGGTTTGGTGTTTCATTCCCTTTAAAGGAATAGGGGAAACGTAATGGGAATGGCAAAGCGAAGGAGATTGCGAGCGAAAGAATAAGGAGTCTTTTGAAGAGAGGAAAAATAGTAGAAAGAAACATGGTCGCATTGAAATGCATAACCGTTTCCAAGCAAAACGCTCTTCCCTTTCGCGAAAACGGACATAAACAGCAAATCCTTCGGATCAAATGATATTCTCCCTCTCTTCCTCTGCAGATGAGATTTTCAAAGACGAAAAAAGGAAGTCGCAAAAAGGAGCAAATTGGCGCAGCGCTGCTGATTAGTAAGTAAGTGGCGAGAGGGTGGAATGGCGGCAATCATCGTGCAGAGAATCCCGTCTTTAGAGATGGTTTTTTCCCCCTCGCGCCACGATTCCGGGACTGCTGAATAGCGAAAACAATTTGTGAAGCTGGCTCGGCTTCGAAATACTTAATGAGCTGCAATCGCTAATTACTTACGGAGGGCGGTTACTGAGACCATGAAAATGCAAGCACGCCGTCAACGGGGAGGAATAATTTTTCAGCATTATTTTTACAAATTGTTTAGTTTGAAAAACCCAATTCTCTGAGAAACGTATGAAAGATTCAGGATAAAATGGACGGGGTGTTTTTTGCCGTCTCGAGCTATGCTTCTTAACTTTATCCTCTCCGCAACACACTATAACATACCTGTTGCAATTCGAAAACATTCTAATGTGTGATGAAGACACTACGTATAGAAAACTTAACAATTTCGCAGGAAAATTCCATTTAACGATTAAATATTCCAAGAGAGGAAGATCACATGTAATTTAAAAGTAGGATCCTGAAGTACTCCTGAACATTATGTGGCACACTAAGAGCATACAGTACTACATTGGGCACCAGTTGAGATGTATTGTTCTAGAGACAGAGCAAAGAGAGGCGCCTTATAATTCTGAATAGAATCGTTAACTAACTGTTATGATTAAATACGCCATTAAAAGCGGTGTGGCATATCCTGTTTTAAACTTCAAATGATAATATTAATGAAAATTTTAAAGTCATTTCGACCACAATAAACGTTTAACAGTGAGACTGCTCAAAAAGCAGTAAAGAAAAACTTCAATATACGACATATCTTTCAGAAAAAGAATCGTTGGGGTCATGAATATATAACAATTACCTAGGATTTTCAATAAGAATTAGCGGTATATATGCGCACGTTTTGCCCAACTTTTATGAAATAATTTATGTGAGATGCAAAACGAAATTCAATCTACCCATAATGCTAATATCATCTCTATGCTTGAATTGCAAACCCTTCCACACAAAAGACATTTATCCGCATTAATATTCAAAGCTAGAATGGCTCCCGATCTGTTACCTTCCCCTGACCTAGGTTATGACAGGATACATGAATCAAAATCCGATTGTGAGGTTTTACTATGATCAATATACATCTCTCAAACACGACAGAAGTCATTTTAAAAGTTAATTCAAGGTAGGTATGCAAGGAAGTTATCTGGAACCGACCCCTAGTTTCCTAGATGCTCCCGTGGCTTATAGGATCACCTAATACCTACAGGTGGCTGTATATAACAAAACCGATCGGGTGTGCGAAATTTGTGAGGAAATGATATTGCTTCTTTATTGATTTTAATGTTTCAATTTTATTATAAAATATATCGCAAAAAAGAATGGTTTTGAATTCCTTAAATGCTAGCAATCTTACCCTTTTTGCTTTTGGATCTTGTTATCGCCAGATTTTATCGAAAATAATCTGCCAGGTATCAAAGATTATTTTCAATTTACGTAATAGTAAATCAATTCTCATTATTTACTTATTATTACTCATACAAGTCAACCCATGGTTTTGAATTATTTCATTTAACTACTTCGCTGCAGAAGAAACCTATACGTGGCATTAAAGTAATAAACTAAAGCTGAATAAAGTAAAAGCTCTAAGACTGATTTTTATTGCGGGAGAAATATCATTGCTAAATTAAGTCACTAAGACATTCAATTTCCACTAAATTTTCAGTATTTTTTATATAAGGAATAATAAGGTATCAAATTCAAAACTTTTGCTGGTTATATTTTATGTGGCAAAAAACTGACACATCTCGCTCTGCATCCCATATCTCATCGACTTTGGTGCACAAATAACAATTTTACCCTTTCGATGAAAGGCTTTCTCATACGCACCATAATTTTGTTACAGAAACCTTTCATTTACGTCAAGATGCAGCCAATTTATATTTCCTTTTCATGCGCAGTGATTGATTCCTGCCTTTGTTTCACAATCTTGCATTCAATTGAAACGATTACCCCTCAAGAGAGAGAGGCTTTCTTGCAGGTGCATGAGCATTACCATTTTTTCGCACGTTTCATTTTTTTCTGGAAATCCACAATCAATCAACGTCTCGTGTACGCACGCTGATTGAAAAGAGCGAAGAAAGCACCGCGTTGCGAACGCCTTCGCTGGAGGAAAAAAGAGCGTGCATGCTCACGATCGGCGCAAGATGTCGCCGTTCTTCATGGAACGCTTGGCGTCCGCGAGTGCACATCGGCGTGGGCCTTTGCCTCCCCGCGGACGGCGCTATTGCGTTGGCAACGGGAAACAAACGAGCTAGATTGGAGGCACAAATCACTTAAGCTCTTTATCTGGCCTAACCCGCCGTTTTCCAGAGCTTCTGAGCTCCGACTGAGACGAGGGGATGATGGCGAAAAAGAGCGACATGACGCTACGAAAGCAAAAGCCTAAAAAGAGGACGGGCGAAGAGGAAAAGAGAAGGAAGAGGAAAGAAGGAAGGTTAAGGGGCCATATTTCGGCGAAATTAGGGATCCTTTTGTGTCTCATTGGTGGCGCGAGGGTGGAAAAAGGGATTAGGTGCCTCGTACGTGGGAGCGTAATCAGGGAAAGGGTTCGGCAAGGGAGTCCCCTTTAAAACCGAATAATTATTGCCTACGAGGGCAAATCAGAAGCGGTCCCCGGAGTGGGTGGGAGGGGTCGAAGGAAAGAGCGATTGGTACGTTGCGAAGATATGGAAAGGGGAGCTCCCACATGTGAAATCCCGATTTAATGATGCGAAAGCGCAAAAAAATGGCTGTAGGGATTTTCGACCTTTTATAAGCGGAATTCCTCCCCCTCGAAACCCACGCCTCTCTAGTCTCTCTAGCGATTGTTTTTTTCATAAAAGGAACACCCTTTTCGTCGTCTGCCGCCTTTTATCCCCTTCCGGACCCTTTTATTTCAATCCTTGTCGTCAATACCGGGAACAATGGGAGAACGACTTTGGAGCGTTCGGCGTCTGGGCGTTGGGGGTGGGCAGGAGGAAGCTCTCTTTGCTCCGCTGTGCAGCGCAATCCCTCCGAATCGAGTCATGCTATTAATAAAATATCGCTGATTTTGTTCGGTCGACTTTCCTTTATGATGCCCTTTTTGAATCTCGCCATCAAAGGGTTTCCAACTTTCATCGCGTTTTCCCCGGACTCATCGGTTATGTTTTCAGGACCTAACTAGACTGTAATGTCTCCTGAATTCATCTGATATCATGGTCGTACGTAACTCTGTAGCGAGTGTTAAAAATTATGTATTTGAAAAATACTGCAAGATGTTTCAGAAAAAAGAAGTTAAAAAAGGCAATTAGGTGAAATATAGTATCGCTACGTTTTCTAAAAAACAACTAACCTTTGTTCCATGATTGCATCTTCATGATTTTTAGAATATATTGTTTGGGTTATCACGTAGTTAAGCCATTTATGGATTTTGTTATGTCAGCGACTTTGTAAACCAAAATTATGTGAAAATGTAAAAAGATGAGATTTTTA
>KZ308501.1:20488-158209 GCA_000376725.2 Ladona fulva
GTTGTTTTCAGCTTAATGAAGGTGAATATAAATATAAATATGAATATAAATATAAATATGAATATAAATATAAATATATGTTGCTAGCAAACATAAAGTTCTTACATCTTTGGAATTGTTCTTTGCGCTATGTAATCGTATGTTTGATTAAAGGTGCTACTTAGTACATTAACACATGAAACCGCTGAACGGCATGCCAATTTTCATTAGATTAATTAAGTCAGTGAGATTCAGTAACTAAATCATTGGGAAATACATATAACATAATTTGATTAAATTTTATCTTTGTATTCCTTAATTGTATTCCGTAAAATTTGGATTGTAGAAGTATTCACCCTGTTGTCTGTAACATTACTGCCTGTTTTTCTTTACATTTTCTGCCTAGAGTAGTGTGTTGACGGACAACTGTTTTGAATGTTTTCATAAGTAACTTTACACCTACAGAAATCTCTTAACTGCAGGAAACTGCTTTGAAAGTATTTTTGAAGAATACAACAAATATTTTGAAGCCAAAAAACCATCCTATATTTTTCTAACTCAGAGAATAAAACTACCAAAATATATTGTCCGTAGTGTTTAATTACGGTACTAATGTACTTTGTTTACTTTACAACTCATCTCTAATCGGCAAAGCCGCTCGAAACAGTTGTTTCAATTTGAAGCACTTAGTATAAATTCTATTTTCGAATTGTTTATAAAATAGGAGATTTTCGAATTACTCTCTTAGTCGCGACTGATATATCGATGCCCGTTTTCTGTTATAGGATCGAGTGATTTAGTAGTTTGTACGGCGAGGCTGCTAATTGCCCTGAGTTTTCTCGAAATCAAAGAGAAGTGGAAAGAAAAAAAAGAACTTGTCACGGAAGTCGTTAAAAGCTTGCAACTTTACGATGTTGCCATGAAATAGCTGGTATATAGTTAGAGACACTATTTGGAGAGGAAATCAGAGAAAAATTAAATCGCCTTCTACAGCTTCAGAGGATAGAGGGGATGGAAAGGAAGTTAAATTAATTGGCAATTCAAGTCAAGTTACTTTCGCGTTGAAGCTATCTCTGCAGCTATCATAAAAACTAAAAAGCTCTACTAAAGTATATTGTAAGGGCAACGATAATTGACAAAAGGAATGGTTCCATTCAGATGTTTAATTCCCGAGCTCGAGTCTCATATTCTGTTACAGTGCATTTGAGACCAGCCATCTCTTTGAGTGAGCCTTGCTAGTAGTCATCCTTATCTAATTTTAAAACCTTAGGTTGATATGATTAATATGTATTCAATCAGGTATATATAAATATAATCAATATATTCACTTCAAACTTTTCTTTTGGTATCAACGAAATGAAACTAAACTAAATGAATTGAAACGAGATTTAGTATAGCAACGAAACAATTCGTACACTAGTACTTTACATAAGTACGTACTTTTCCTAGCGTGAAAGACTTGAAGTGAATAAAGTCCAGAACGGACTAGAAGCCATTAATTAGTATCCCAGAAGGGAGTGAAGAGAGGTTAGGTTAAGTACAAATATTCCTTTTCAAGATTTTTTTACCTTGCAGAACTAAGAAATGAAACTAAATCCAATAATGGATTATGGCTTTTTGTAGTAATAAAATAGCGTACCTTAAGAATAAAATTACTAGACGTTATGGATAAAATACTTGACACTATGAAAACATGAAATGTTCGCAGTTAAAACTTCACGGTAGTTTCTTATTACCCTGTAAATTCGATGACACATGTTACTCTAACTGCGCAACAGTACATTACGTAACAGTAGTAAGTTATAAATACTTTCACTTATAAAATAAGCTTGAGGGAAAGAACCAGGGATGGATCTAGAAATGTTCCAAAAGGGGGGACGATTTAAGTCGATTTCCTTAAAAATTCTCATCTTCAGTTAAATTTTAAAATTTTATTTTGTCGAAATAAATGCAATATATGTACAATTTTCGTAGAAATACTACACTATCACTTTTTTATTAAACCTCGTACCTTGAACCTCATATCCTTGACAAATTGTAGTACTATAGAGTCACAAAGCAGAGGGGGGCGATTGCTTCGTGCACTCCCCACTGTCCGCCGATGAGAAGAATGAAGGAAGATTACATAGTGTTTTCACAATTTAAACACTGAGGAATCTCTGGCAGATATAAACATACTTCATTGTCGCATTTAGTTTCATAAGGAAAAAAAATTCAAATATTGGCTTTTTTTCAATCAATATACGTCGAAAACTCTTTGAAATTAGAGCTAATTTTAAGGAAAATTTTTCAAAATTTTTTGACCAGAGTAAAACTAAATCCAAATCGTTCAAGCATAGCGGTTATCCTATGTATTATGATGCAGGTACACCACACAATAGCCAAAGTGACGGGAATGGGGTACAAATTTGGCGTAAGTGACTTGATCATATATTAGTGCTCTCGGAAACTGACATGGGTAGAGTTCTTGCTTTTCACAAAATTGGTCCTAGGTTCGATTCCTGGAGATTTCCGAGCACCTTGTACCTGGTTCATACCGCCGCCTAAGGAAGCGGTATGGTAGTCGATATGCCGACCCCATGCCGCGTGCCACCTACCACGATACGCCTGTAAATTCCACTTGACTACACTTTGGCCCAATGTGTGATGTTGCGCCATGGATTTTTAACCTTTCAACTTATCGCAGTTTAGGTATACGTATTCTTTGATTCCTAATGACAATATTTTGCTCGATGTTTATTTTTTTATACATATTCTTGTTTTTTGGTCGATTCTTGATGCTTCACTTATAAGAGATGTAATATTTTGATGGAATTTAGAGTCAGATTTCTTAAATAATGTGTTTTTTGGTCGATTCTTGAACCTTTTATTTATTTTTATAACTTTTATCTGCCGGGAATAAAACTATTTTCATTATCATTTATGCAAATTCCTCTCTATACGCCTGATTCCAGGATGGAATGCAGTGACAACTGATTCAGTATTCAAAAGTTACAAAACATTTTAAAACATTAGAATTTACCTCTACTATTGTCGAATTCCGTGCCATACCATTCTGGTATAAATGAGCGTAACTCATTTTTTAATACGTCTGTAAAGAAATCACTAGAATATCTCCGAAGAAACTATTTTCGGATTAAAAACATATTTAGACTTTGATAGGTGATTTAATGGAGCACTTAGGAAACTGGAGCCATAGATCCGACGCCACGGCGATGGAGATTCTAAAGTTAAATAAAAAGAGGTGTTGGAGAGATTTTCACCTGAAGAGCATACGCGACTTGGATTTGCTCTTTTAACCGCTTCTCCAACCACACCTCCAAGGCATAATGTAGGAGACTTTGGCTTGGATTCAGGCGTCAAAGATCCATTAGTGAATCCGTGTCAAAGGAAGAGATTCAAAGAGGGGGAAGAACGAGAGTAAAAAAGATGAAGATGTAAAGGGCGGTGTTGAATATATTGGAAGCGAACGAATTAGTGAGAAGTGGAATTGGTAGGGATGAACATTCAAACAAGGGAGAGAGAGTTACACACTTGATCGCGCTGCTTGTTCAAATTAGTATTTTCTTTTTCCAAACAACTATCTCGTGTCGGGAAAAGAAAACATTTCGATTTGCCGCTATTCATGGCGCAATTCTTCACAAATACGATATGCAATTATGTTTAAAGTTGATATGCGTGTATTTGTTTTTGGCTGATTTCTATATCCATTTTATTAACTTGTTTCACGATAATATCCAAGTAAAGTGTTGTTTTCAGCTTAATGAAGGTGTAGTTAATGACTCTTTTCGGAGATTATACGAACGCGAGCAGTTTTTACTCCGAGTTTCAATCTCATTTAGCATAGTGCTTCAAATACGATTGATGGAAAAAGTGTACATGGAATCGAAACAGAAAAATATCGGATTAAAGCATCCGTGCTCGAATAGATGATTTTAGAAGCTCTGATAATGCAGGAGGGAAGATCTGATTACCGACGACAGCTTTTCGACAAATTCATCGGTCATGAATTTTTAGGAGAAGTTAAGGATATTTTCATTTCGGTGAACAGAGAGCGTCATCTTCGAGAAGCGACGAACAAACGTTACAGGGAAACAATCGCTAAAACAGACAGTTACTTCCGGTCGTTCTTTCTGAATAACAACAGAGAATCTAATAGAGTAGATTAGGTAAGGTACACCCCCTGCCTTACACCACTGGCGGCTTGCAGGGTACAAGTCTAAATCTAACCCAAGGAAAAAATACACCGGTAATAATCACAATTTACTATACATTAATTTTTACTTCTTCGAGAGCTATTTTCTGTGTTCGGTCGGACTCGCTTAATGTAGCATCATTATCCGAAAGGATATTTTATGCTTGGTTTCAGATTTTCTGTTAAGTGATAGCAAATGATACAGAGGCTGTATCCAGAATCTTCACCAGTAATTTAGTGAGAAAAATCAATGGATGCTATCGAAGCTTAATGTACGCGGACAAAGATACTTTAGCAGACAGGTGCTCGACTCATCGACGAGTAGATTTAATTTAACAGAGTTTACGAAAGTAAAGCAGCATAAACATTCTTTTGATTTCCGCTATTCTATTTCTTTCGCCGTCGCAACGCCCTCTACTGTCCGACATTGTAACTTTTAAGCCTGCGCATCCACTTGGAGCCTTGTTTGCGTTGTCGGTTGCCCACCCTCTTAATAAACTGCCCCCAACTCTCCTCAACACACCGCACTCACCTTCGCCTCCCCTTTGAGGCGTGTTACCACTTAGCCTCAAGTGTAAACCTTTCCAAGACTGGCCCACGGCCAACCACAACCAAATCCTCCCCTTCTTTCCTTCCACTTTCCTTCCTCAGATTTTTCTTCTGAAGTCGCATTAAGGCCACCGCACTCAGTTCATTTCGAGTGGACCCTCGTACAAATTAATCTCCGCCAACTTCTCATTTTTAATTTTAATCCTTTTATTGTCGCAAAATTATGATGAAAAGATTGATGTGGTAACTGCTTGAGAGGGATTTTCCTTTTCGAGGTTGGATGGGGTGGGGCAAAAAAACTGCCGTGGGCTCTCTTGTAGGTAGATGGCAGCTACAAAGGAAATTCTCCCTTTCTGAATTAGTTTGAAAACCACTGTAGATTAATATGCAGATTAATGATTCTTATTGTTTTTTGAATAAGCTCCTATTAGGAATATATTACGGTTTTAATCCCTCGTTAGAGCGTTGGAAATATTTGATTTTTGGTTTCTCTCTTTCTTTCTTTGATTTATATGTATTACAAGGGAAATTGGCGGAAATAGACTGCGTAATATTATTAAAATTGCATATTCAGAGAGTAAGAAATGCATAAGGGGTGAATAAGGTGTAACCTGAATATTTCGAAATAATATCATAATAATGTTTCTAAAGGAAAGATGTGTAAGGTGTGAGGCGAGTGTAACTCTTGTGAAGCAAAGTAATATTCCCAAAATGCATGACATATCATGATCCTTTAAGTATTTTCATGCTGTAAAATCCGTTTATGGCAATTATTTTATCTTCTCTGCGGTACTAGTTTATCGTGTGGTGCTATGAACATTCTGTTCGTACACCACTCTATTCTACTTCTATTTTATCCGCTGATTCTCAACGGATAAAATAGAAGATGGAACAAAAAAGTAGTCCTATTTGTTGGTACAACTACTGCTATTTTATCGCACGCAGTCAGATAGATCATCGAAATAGAATAGTTCTGTGGGTAATTTATCCCGTGAGAGTTTGACGAGTTAACGAAATGTGTCGTGAGTAGTAGGTGGAAATTCAATAATTTATTTCAGTTATTCTAAAATGTCAGCAAATTCTGAACTTATGTGCCCCATTTAATATAAAGAGCAAACCAAGGGATACCTGAATACTGTCCCAAGAAATGTTTCATGCTCTTTGAATGTATTAATCAATAATTCATAAAGACAAAGTTTATATAATTACAAAAAGCTATTTAAAATTTGAAAAGTGATGTAAAAATAAAAACACGCCTAAATATGCATCACTGATTAATTAGAATTTATTCGATAAAATCGGCTTAGCTATGAATTATTTGATTCCTGTTGCTTTAATAGATTCACTATTTGCTATCTGACGTTGTTCATTCCATTATGAAATCTAGCTACAACAAAGTTTGACGCAAGTTTCTTAGAAAATCAGATCTAATAAACGCTTAAAGGAAACATAATAAAGATGCTTGATATAATGAGATGCTTTAAATCCTTCCAAAAACATAATACTTATATGTTCGTAATAATATAGCACAAAATGGGCAGTTTTGTAAGAATTATTGGCATTGTTAACGTTTTATATCAATATAATTAACGTATTTATACACACTATATTATACTTTACTGATAATTAATTCTAATTTACAAATACCACAAGATAAACAGGAGAGAAGAGTACATTTGGTAAGAAATGTTGAATTGAACAGAATCGGACATATTCATCAAAGATTAGCCACAGTATTATAAGAGTTATTCATGACGTTACGGGCGTTAACTTAACAAAGATCATTATGTATAAAAACAAAACTATTATTTCCCTTTATCATTAAATCCATCTAGCATACATCACTGCCCGACTGTAGCTGATAACTTATCAAACCCATGGAGAGTAACATTTTATTTGTATTTGCAGTTTTTTGCTTTGCAGTTGCAGTTTGTAATTGCAGAGTAGGAAACGAATGGAATATTCTTTAAATGAATCGATCCGCGAAATTAGATCCTATTTCCTGAAAATTTGGTAAAATTGCAGGTGAGGATGTAATAAGGCAGCGGTGGCGATTTAAGATACTAAACGACTCCAGATGCGTGGATATAACGGTTAAGAGAGGAAATGGCGTCGGTTGAAATAATTGTCCTGGGCTAAAGAGGTGTACAGAGAGGGAGAGATGCCTAATGGGTGCACGGAAAAAAGCCATGGAAAGATAAGGGAGGTAAAGGGCCACAAATAAAGGAATGTGGAAAATGGAAGGGACGATATCAAACCAAAAGGACGCATATAATGTAGAGGAAGAGGTTTTAGGGTGTAGGGGTTGCGCAACGGGATGGCTATTATGGAAGTTCCGGAATGCCCAGCTACAAGTAAAAAAAAGAGAATCAAAGGAGAAGGGGAAAAGAATAAGCGTATTTTTTTTATCCTATGCTTGTAATTCAACTAAATGAAAGAGAGAATTTAAAAATCGAGCCACTGTTATAGCTATTAACACTCGAAAGTAGAAAATTTTAATGTGTTAATACCCTTAATCGACGCTTTTGACATAAAACTTCAAGAACAACCTTGCATTGAATGTATAGACATTTAAACAGCAAATATCTCTTCTGTTAATTATATATTCTAAAACTCTACTGATCAATTATATAAACGATCAGTCTATATTTTCTTAGAGAAAACTTCAACGCGATCATCGCTTCATGAAAAGACATGGGAACAGAGAGAAAGGCTGTATTATATAAATTGTCAATACATTTAAATTTTGGAGACTCCAGAGACAGAGAATAAACTTGCGACACGGCAAAGACTTTAAGTAGCATAACAGCTGCAGGCGTTATATTCAATCTCTTTTAGTGTTTAGGAAATTTAAAATCCACTCACATGCGTGTCACCTTTATAAAGATGTTACGATAACTTCGACTTCGGGTTGACAGTTGATATTCACAACTATTGGGATGCGCAAACGAGAATTCCTCATTTTCTCATCCATTAAAATCATAGCTAATACATATTTTAGCCTAATAACAGGAAGTATAGTGATCGCATTCATAAACAAGTAGCAGGTATAAGCAAAGTAACCCCAGGAAAAGGTTTTGAATGGCTAAATTGATTGTAGAGTGTAATATCAGAATGATGTCGTAACCTTTGGAGAAAATTTCTTCATTTACATAAAACTGTTATCTCATGTGGTTCCCCGCATCCTTCGTTCGAAGAATTACGAAATTTGAAAATTAATGACAACTGGGATAAATGAAACAAATACGTAATGAAAACACGCATAAAATAATAATAAATTAAAATCCCGGGGATTTTAAAAATAGATACACTTCTCTGCGCCTACCATTTATCGGAGGGCAGCAAGTTTAAATTGACTATGACTAAAATTGACTATGGACCGGCAGTTGACTTGTAGTCCTGGACTGGTATGAACTCGGGGGCGGTGAGTGTGTAGCTTATTCGGGGGAAGTAAATGGGGGGAATAAAGAGGGAGGGGCATTGAAGATGGTTTTTGGGGGAGAGTATTTAGGGGCCAAAAAATGGAGGCATACAAAGTGATAGCTGGGATGGGGAGAGTTGAAAGTGGAAGGTTAAGAGATAAGCCATGTTTTATGGAAGCAAAAGGAATGAAAAAAGCGGGAGTGGGAATTAGCGGAATGGGAGAAATAGCTGTGCTTACAGGATGCCAACGGCGGCTTAAGTGGGCGAATCCTTTGGAATCCTCAAACAAAAATGGATTTTAATACCTCGTCTCCTCAGATCAAACGGCGAATTCGAAACAATCGTTCAAAGAATTATCGTCTGAAAAGATTGATTCAACCCAGAGAAAATCTATATTGGCTTTAAATATCTGAAGCGAAAAAAATGAGCGTGCGGAATATTTTGCCCACTGAACGATTGTCAAATATTTTCGGGTTTTTCAGAGAAAAAGAGATTATCTATCATGGAAACTGTGTGTGTCAAGCAGTAAAAATTTTGCAATATTAAAATCCTTTTCCCTCGGTTGTTGTGCAATAATATTCACTCTCTGAAAAGTGCAAAGCACTGTATAAATGTACAATGAAATTATTTTTAGAAATTAATAATCTTACTTTTCTGATGTTTTTGCTCTTTCTGCTGATCCGTTTAAGATTCTCAGGACCGAATATCCAGACTGCAGTTCATCCTAAAACAAAACAGGGGGATAATTTGAACTAAAATTTGACTCAATATTTGCTAAATTTTGCAAATACCTTATGGTTTCATGAAAGGAGCATTTTGTTGTCTCTTAATTATACCGTTTGGAAGACTAGATACAAGACACTAAGAGCTGACTCAGACTTCAAATTTTCCATTTAAAAGTGTTAGTATTTACGTTAGATATTTTAAATCACCATTGATATATCGACGCTCTACTTTGTACAGCTAAATGTGTACTTTTCCGAGTCTGAGAGGGAGCAACGCAAAGCGAAACTTTTATAACAAATCGCTATAATAAAACGGCAAGCTTACTTTACCACGGGCATAAAATCCTTAGAAGTAAGGAAATAAGAAAATTATTCTGCTTAAATTACAACAGAAAAAGCAGATTTACGGAAGAGGTAGTTGGTATTATGCGATCAGAGTACTACTTGGGCCGAATCGACAATGAGAGTAAAATGACAAAGATGGCAGATACGGAATCT
Source organism: Ladona fulva (assembly GCA_000376725.2). Taxonomy (NCBI): domain Eukaryota; kingdom Metazoa; phylum Arthropoda; class Insecta; order Odonata; family Libellulidae; genus Ladona; species Ladona fulva. Next base: position 29,858 of record KZ308501.1, read on the forward strand.
AATCGTTTTAAAAACTCTTTCTTTCCGCGAAAGATCTGCGCTATTAATGTACACTATACGATAATACAGATACACAATATACGAAAATAAACAAAAAGAGATACGGCTGATACAACATTATGAATCAAGAAAACACTCCAAAGCAGCAACATCTTTTTACGGCTTAGGATTATTTATGTGCGAATTAATACATCATTATGCAAAATCAACTATATATTATACATTATACAACTGCAATAGGCTTGCAGTTGTAGTTAAACTCTACCCAAGAAAGAGGAAAGTAATGAAAACTTTTAAGACATTGTAACGCTCCGTACCATTGTCTAAGGTAAATGAGGCGAAGAAAATTCTTTGATTCAAATGAAAATCGCTCAACGGGGTACCCCTTCCTTCATTAATTCAAGAAGATTCAAACACCAATAATTTCAGAATGCGCTTATAAGTCAGCTTTCTGTGATAGAAACCCTCGTAGATATTCTTTTGAGCTTTGAAAGATCTTAATTTGGATTGCAGCTAATAATCGAAGCGATGCTGCTGCCACTGAAGAATATCGCGCTTTTACTAAATTGCTCTCTTCGTAAAATAAGGCGTCCGGATTTCCCTTAAGACCCTTTATTTAAACTCTTCCTCTCTGAAAATCGCAGGGGATCCGGAAAACACAGCTTCCATTTGAGTCCTTTCCCCTTCAAGAATGGTCCTCCAAGCCATGCTCACTACGCCCGCCAGTCTTTGATAATGATTCGATGAAATTAATGAGCCCATAAAAGAGGCCGTAAAGGCACTGGTAATGGTTTTTTTAAGCGTAGATAAAAATTGAAATAAGCGAGCGTTTATGGGTGCTGAGGAGGAAGAAATAAGATAATGTGATAAAGGAAGGCAAGGGGGAACAGGACGACGAGATTGGAGATCCAAATATTGTAGTTTAGATATAAAGTGGAAGAACACGTGGTACATGGAGCCCAATATGTCTGCAATAGCAAATAAAAATAATACTGTTGGTAAATTATTTAACTAATCAGCGTTAATATCACTATTTTGAAAGTTTATACGGCTTAAAAATATATGAAGAGCTTTCCTGATATATATGTCGAATCTTAGTTCTACAAGTAAACTGAAGCATTTTTTAGAGAAAGTGCCAAGTATGCTGACATGTGTCCAACTAGGTGCTTATACATTTGTTTTAGCTTTTTGGTCACCACCAAATTCTTTCAAAACATTTTCCCGAATCCCCTCTAACTGGTATAGAGTTGATAAAAGAGGTATTAATTGAAGTAATTTTCATCAACAGTAAAGAGGGAAATTAATTAGACATGAGCGATAGTTTCGATGACTTCTATTCTTTAACAATATTTGTACTCTAGTTATACTAAAGTTTCAGTTCAAGAGATGTAAGGCGATTATTTTAACTGAAAACTCTGGAGGTTCTTAAAAAAGAACAATATGTGCAATTTGGAATGCAGAGGATGGGAAATATAGTAGGTGATAGGTTGTTAAATCAGGGGAAAACAAATCCGCATAAGGGTGCGAGATCTTATGATTAAAAGTGACAAGTTATTATGAGGTTGCAGAAACACGATAAAAAAGTTGATTGTTAGTATTCTTTGTAGTTTCATATTGTTAGCTAACCTTCGGCTATCACTAATATAATGCATCGATCTTTTTACACTTTAGAGCAGGGTGAAGTAGGTAGGCGACAAAGTAGCGAGCCTATAACACGCGTGCCCAAAGTAGAACGCGAGAGAACGTTTTGCATGGGGAACTCTAACTAACCTTGTTGTACATCCTTTACTTAAGAAATGTAACCCCATAGTAATTAAATGCTGATTCTATTCATTAGTTATAACATCTAATGATTAATTGCGTCAGTTGCTACATCTTATTCTAATCGTTGACATGATAAAGTAGATATAACTAATGATAAATAATAATAAAGTAGATAATATCAGCATCTCACCCTGCAATAGTTTGGCACCACATTGGCACGCAAGTCCTTTATGTTCATCAAATATATCACTCTTGCCGAAAAGGTTCGCCATCCTTGCTTTAGATGGACCAATATTTATTCACCATAGTATATAAAAATTCCCGTTTTTAGCGAGGGGTTCCTGGAACACATTTTTGGAGTCCAGTAGCAACCACCAACAGAAAAGTTTAAGAAGCAGTGGCGTAAGTGAAGAGAGAAGGGGCGAGGGAAAGATAAGGCGTGTCAACAGCTCTCCATGAGTTGTACCGCATTCGGGAATCGCTTAATAAAAAACAATCGCCGAAAAACTCCATTCCATTAGGTCATTTCTCTTTCCCCTTCGATATCATGGAAACCCCTAACGACCGTCTTCTCCTCTGTAATTACGACGACTTCGATTAGGCCCTCTTCGAGTCGTAAATGTTTTTTCAATTTTCTATCGACCGACTCGTTTGATGTGCCGTCGAAAGTTACGCTCATGGAAACTCCACTTCCCTCTTTTCTCACTCCCCATTTATTTGTTCCTTTTCATTTATATCGCGTTTCTTGCGTATTTCATTTCATATCTTTACTTTTTCGGCGTGATATCTCTTGCTGGAGTTTTGAAACTCCCACCAACACACTAAAATATTATTTGGGCACACGATTGGAAAAAAAAACATTTTCGAATAACATCATTACATATAGACCTAAGTGACTATATTTTAGGTATTTTCAGGACGATAATTGATATAAAAAGAATGTAGCAGCAATGATTAAGATTGTACTTGCAGAAAATATCTCTTTGTATGTACCATAACGTCGAAAGGATATGTTGAAAATATAGAAAACTTTCAGAGCTTATACCGACCTTATGTTTGTGTTTAACGTAATCAAAAATCTTTGAAAGGAGCGAATTTCTCTTACTAAGATTTTATCTTTTGCAAACTTCAACTTACACATTCACATCGTATCCAATCTTGTTTTCCAGGATACGTAGTTGATGTTTTCAACATTGATGAAACATACTTAATTTTTTACACGATCTTTCCTATGCTTGGCGATCAACCCCTGTAATAGTGAGAACATTACGAGTAGATAGCGAATTTGTCCTGAAACGAATATAGGAAGTGTCGTCAACCTAAGCTCCTTGAACTGTTTGAAGATATTTTCCGAGTTAGATTCAACAGCGGTGATTTTAACAAATATATGCGACAGTAGAACAATTTCAGATGCAATAGAAAAAATCGCCGATGCAATCGATTGGAATCACGATAGAGTGAGATCGCTTGCAAAATTATGAATAATTACGTGTGACAAACAACTCTGAAATAAACAATAAATATGTATCCGTCGCAGAGACGTATTTCAGGAACCGGATGCAGTATTTAAAAAAACTGAGAATTTCGCTGGACTGAAACTAACCGAAAATTAAAATATAATTTAATTTGTACTTTTTAACATATAATTTACTTCTAATCTATGCAATGTATAATATATATTTATCGCAAAATTTGTCATGTTTTAGCAACCTTGATTGTCAACAGAATCCAGGTCTATTATTTAGAACGAAGAAAGTCACTTCCTTTACATAAGAAAAAAATTCTCCGTGAGCATTCTGGTTACTTGAATATTTTAATAACAATCCACAGTTTTTCAAATTGTACACATTAGAATATTGGGATGAAATACAGTGTAAAGGAAATTTAGAATATCTCCATAGTTTAATCACGATCGTTAGGTAAATTTTTATATGACGCCTTTAATATCAGAGATAAAAATGTCTACGATAACTAAAAAATCCTATTTTATAATTACTAGTGTGACTGATGGGTAATTTTCATCAATCAGTCGTAGAAGTATATATACCTGTAAAAATTCATCATAATAGCAAAGTTTTACTTTCACGTACGCGACAGCAAAAACCCATTGCAGTGTAAAATCCCTTACGTATGTTCGAGTGCATAAAATGGTCATCAAGCCCACGAACTCATTCTCAATTATGACTATGAAATAAGCGTACGATGTGGTTTTGTGTTCAATTATTAGAAATACTTTTATATTTTTCTCTTGCGAACTTTGTTTATCCATTTATTTTCTTCCCTATCACAATTCTCTCCCTCCTCCCGTTTAATTCTCCCGAATCCTGATGTATCCCCGCGTTTTATAAGTGTTCCAAAACTCGGCTATTTCGGATGTTATGGGCTTCATGGGAAAGGGGAGATTATTCACTCATTTTTTTCACCTAACTTTTCGGTGGGCCTTCAACTGATAGGGCTGCTCCCCTCTCGAACCAATTTACCACGAAGCATTGATGGCGGCGAAGGGAATGACTGCTACAGATATCGCACAGGACCAACGGCAGCTGATATCGAAACAGGAAAATTACGATCGACTTTTTAAGGAAATGAACCGAAACTCATCACGACCCTTTCTCTGTTCCTCTCAAATTTCGCCTCCTGCATTCACATTTTTCCCTTCCTATTTCACCCTCTTTCCCCAATACTTTCACATCTGAAACTAATAAACGTGGTCTTCGCCGCGCAATTAAGGAGAGATCTCGTTGCCAAGTGCGTCAGAGCGTCAACTTATGCCCCATTGGCTACTTAAACTCGTTATTTATTCATGCAGCTACGAGAGACTCACTTTGTATCAGTAGTAAGATGAAACCTTCGAAATAAGATTATAAAGATTTTGCTAGCAGTATTCTCAGGATGCTATTCACGAAGCGCTAATCAGTCATCTCATATTCATGTTTTGGAACGATTTGAATTTCGTGTCGAAATTTCGAACAAGTAAATTGATAATTAGCCGTTTGCAATGAATTTTCTCTTATTACACGAGAACTTATCAATATAAGCTATTTTTCTCTTTTGTTATCAACCGTTGGTATGCTTTCGTTGTTGACTGCGATGAATACTTGTTTAGTTTCCAGATGGTGGTGGCGCAATTTCGCTCTATATTCTAATTAAAGTTTTATCGCACTTTTATTTTTAATTCTTTTAAAATGTATTCCAACTAAATGCTATTAATTATGAAAGTGTAAAATGAAATATTTGTTTGCATTACGTTTCAGTGAATTATTTTTTTTTTTACTTCGGAGGCTAATATCTAATGTCATTTACCGTTTAAGTTCAAGATAAATTATTTTAATGGTGTCAGTATTACGATACAAAACTTGTAATTACTGGTAATTCTAATGGCGTTTTCTTTAGACACACTTCAGCATATCAACCTATAATTAGCGTAATTCATAAATCGGATGTAAATATAGATAGGATTTAATTCTGATTCTTATTAAAACAAGTTTATTTCATTATTTGATTGGCTAATTTAAAATTAATTAAATAAAATAATTAATTTAATAAAATATAAGAATCGGAATTTAGTTATTTACGTTACATTCCTACGGAGTACAGGCTGCTAACACGCGAAATATTTGAAAATATAGCCATTGAAATGCTTTAAACGCTATTTCACTGTTTTATTTTAATAATGAAAAGTATAAATATGTATAAGAAGTCGTTAAACGACGATATAAATTTAGATATTAGTTGGTAAATTAATGCATAAAAATCCCCGAATAACCGAGTAGCTAGAGAATATAGCTAAAAAGAGACAAACAATTTTTTCAATGAAAATTGTATGTCTCTTTTTATCTAAAGTGTCTATGTCTATGTTTTTACCCTGCAAGCCGCCTTTCGGCGTGTGGCAGGGGGTGCATGCACCATGACTCTATTTCCCTAATCGATTATTTTCGCGTATCGTTCGCGGAAAGACAAGTGCGCCAATCAACTAAGTGAAGCATGTAAATAGAATATAAAAATGTGTTTTGCTCATTAAAAATCGAAATTATTTCAATTTGTCTTTTGATTGATGGTATCCTTTCCAAACCAAACAAAAATAGCCTATCGCATATGCTAAAGACGGGTAGTATCTGAGACAATATTCTTGGAGTCGAGACTTAAACTTTCCTCTTATGACAAGGAAATTGGCTGCTGAGCATTTGATCGGTGTAAGTTCATTAATAGATATCATAATATGTTACACACCGGGATACCCATGTCATAAATACCTTTATGTCTATTATTTATCCTTACATCCACACATAGGATTAAACTAACAAGTAAATAAATGCAAACCTGCTATTTGGTGGCAATAGAGCAATGGAAAAGAATCCCTGCGCAAAAATCTCTTTGTCACCTTCAAAACATCATCATGGTATTAAGAAAGTATGTGGGCTGCAGCAATTGAACAAAATGTTTTCAAAAATTCGAGGTAAAAATGGGAAGAAGTGAGCTGGGATGGAATAATTTTCGATACTTGGAAAATCGTTGGATGGTGCGCCGTCGATGTTGGCAAGGATAATAAAGTTTGATGGCCGGAGTGTAATGCGAGTAGATTGGAGAGTGATATTCGTAGAGCTATCTCGGGCCCTATAACGGCATCAGGATTGGTCCCATTGCCTGTCTCGAGGAGTGCCACCTCACTATAAACAACATCTCGTCCTCAGATCGACGCCTCTCTTTGCCTCTTCCTAATGCCCCATCCTCTCATTTGCTCCTTTCCTCCCCCTTATAAAAAGCTCCCTCCATTTCTTTTTTTAGATATCTTTCTTTTCGAATTAGAATCTCTTTCGAGCGGGGGTAAGTTTAGTAGTCGAACGAGCAGAAGCCAAGATCGTAAAAAAGCCAACTCTCCCAATCGCAGTCATATGCGAGGCTCGTCTTTTATAGATTTCTAACTTTCGAACGAGGTGGAGATAGAAAACAAGCAGTCTGGCAATGTGGGGTGCTTTCCAAATGCAGAGCGAGGACATTATATAATTAAATTAGGCGGAAATTAATTCGAAATGTATTTTATTAAAGCATATGTTTTCGCAATGATTCTCGAATTCAATACTTTTGATGTCAAATTCGATTTGGTCACATTATTGGATTCGATTTTAAAATAAAATTTATATAATTTGCTAATGGAGCTAAAATTGTGTAAGAAGACTATTATTTTGTACTAATCGATGCGAATAAAATTTAATATCTGCATTCTTTGCCAGGAAAGCGGCCAATAAATTTTTCGGGTATCAGCCTCTTCTTTGTGATTCCACAACTGAGAAACTGCTCGAAAAAGACGGATATAAATTTTTCCGATTTCGTTTTTCTAAAATTAAGTTAAAATCACTAGCAGATCGAAAAATTTATATCTGAGAAAATTATTGATTCCATAATACTCGGCATATTATGTTAATCACGAAGCGCGATAAAGCGTAAATGTTTCCGCAAGAATTAAGACTTTCTTTGCTGGTAGAAATTGCAATATCTACTATAGGAATGCGTTGGAAGGAATTGATGTGACGACGGAGCTAATCTCTTACGTTTTAATGAGCTTTTGGGAGGATGCGTCAAATCAGCATGTTTCGCGACAAATTTATCTCTTTACATGCATCAGCAGAAGAAACGGGTGAGTTTTCCTTTCGGGGAAGCAATTATGTATAAATCTGTTTAAGAGAACGGCAAAAACTTATTTACACAGTAAATATTATTTTCTGAAAAGAGTATTTAAAAAGACTCTATAGTAAATACGTTATTTCATTTACTTTTCAAAGGAAGGATGTAAGAAGGTAGTAGATTACTGGAAAATTCTTCGTATGGGAAGATCCTACATAGGCGGTGATGCAGGAGCTTGTTCATACCTTAATTGTTTTCGCTTCATTTCGATTCACATTTAAATATCCAATATAAATATCGGGGTCAATATTTATCTGAGAATAAATTGGACGCTACAATAATTCCTTTCTCGTCATTTCATTAATCCAAAAAAAATCCTGTGATAGATATTTAAATTGCTGATTTCGTTAAAACTTAATGCATGACAAGCAAATCATCTTGTCATGAGAAATGAGCAGAACTACATAACCTTCTATTCATTGAGTCTCAGTATTTCAACTTTATTTTGATAATCAGAAACTTGCTGACTGTTTGCTGCACCCTGAGGCAGCTAACCTTACTGTCATAAGCAATCTCGGTGTCTCAGTGTACGGCATCTTATGATTCTACAGAAAACTTAAGCTTCTTTTACAGTGGACAAATCCTGGTTAGGAAGCGTCAGCGTTTTAAGAATTAAGAGTTTACCTCTGTTGGTTTATTATTATATTAGGATTATTGTTATTAGGGGCTCCGGTGTAATAATTCATTATTTCTTCTCATTTTACTCCACTAACTTTCGCGAGAACTATAATTCATATCAGTAGCGTGGCTACGTGGCTCGGTTAAATCTGTTATAGTGCGAACAGAAATTTGTGATGCTTTGGAAGGTCGCAGTGTATGTGGGAGGGGAAATGAAGAGTGGAAGGAAGACTGCGACCCCGAGGTCACCAGAGATAGCGGCAGACACATTTGAAAAAGCTTTCGATTGATAACCAACGCTTCCTCGTGCCATATTTCTCGGTTTTGCCTCCGAATTATGAAGGAGAGGCCAAGAAGGTCACCTCAGAAGTGTTAGGTCGGAGATTAGGGACGGAGCCATGCTGTCCTTGCTTCGAATCTTAGAGAGGCTAACTTTTTGAAATACTTACATAAATGAATAACTGTGCGTTATTTTTGAGGGAGTAGAAATGTATAACAGTCATTGATATTTCAAGTTCTGCCGGTGAATGTAGAGGTAGGTCATTAAAAGCACTTGAGAACTAAAATAAATATCCAGAAAGATTAAATTTATTTCAACAAAAAGGTCAGAATTCAATACCAACGGAAAACTTTGTCCGGCTATGTTATTCAGTTACACAAATCACGACTTATTCAAGTACGATTTCGATTTTAAATTCGTTGATATATTACGAAGAAGAAATAGAACAGGTTCCTGTGTAAATATGGAGTTACTAAATTTTATGAGCTTCCGTCATGAAACTTTTATAGGGCTCTAAATTATGACTCCTTCGATGGGACTGGGCCGTTTTACTTTAAGAATAGAGTCAACGTAGATGTTATTTCAATGGGCATTAAAAATAATGAAGCCAAATAACAAGACGGATATATATCTCAATCGCTTCGACGTGATATATATATTATCCAATGAAGCCCATAACGTTTGTACATATGTGTGGTCCTATCCTTTGGGAACCGTCTTCTTTTATGATGTTCTTTCCTCTTCTTTATGATCACTGAAGCTGCTTCGTTAAGTTAGAAGCATAAGAAATATTATATTCATGCTGAATTTTTATTTCATTCCGTTTTATTCTTATCTTAAAATTGATACTTAATTTGGAGAAAATCAATAGAAAGCTATACTCCTCATATTGAATGTCATAACGGCGGCGTTTGCTTTAGATAGTAAGAGGGAATTCGTCTCAGGACGTAGTTATCTATGAGGCATCGATGTTGAAAAGGCTGCGGGATTCATTATGAATTCCTTAACAAAAAAAATTAAAAACTTTGAATTGGCCATTAAAACTTTAGGAATAACAAGTGTGAAAAATAACGCATTGACTGGGACTCGAACCCAGGTCTCCCACTTTCCCATTAAAACTTTCTTAACCATTTGTTAAGGAATAAGAGATGGCAATAATTAAGCAGAAGTTGCTGAAATGCAAATTGAAAAAGTCAACTGATAAGATGGCTAATGAGCGTGTTTATAAGTCATGCTTAAGGTTCGCTGTATTCCCTTTATAGGATCAGCCCTTTATAGGATTATTAAGTCTTACATGCTTCAAAAATGGATGCAAATAAAAATTCGAAAATAGAAATCATTCGAAGTCGTCGGATATTTGATGATAGAGATATCTTAAGAGCAATATTGGCCCCAGAGAAAACCGGTTTATTGGGCTCCCCACGACAACCACCCAAATTTATCATTCAATGCGTAAAAGATGAAAAACTAGGCAGGTAGAATTTCGGTTTTAAATCAAATAGAATCAATCTAAATGACAAATTTATTTTTATTAACGGTAAGTCACTTGAAATTGGCGGATTAGCGTGGGGCCCCTGGGCAAATACACATCGCACCCGTGCATTAAAATGGCACTCTGGTGATATAAAGAATTAGTATCACAAATAACGATAAATGTTCAGGGAAGCCGTAGGAGTTATCTGAGATTATAAGCTATCTCATACATATTCTCGTCATTCAAATATAGAAATTAAAATTTCCAATCAAGGTGGTCGGGCGAGGATGAATTAATATCCCTGAGGATAACTAATTCTTTAATATCATACCATGGTCGTAATATGTTTGACGGATACATAAACAGTTTAATGAACAACGGACTTAACTGAGCCATTAATCCGATGGCGTATTTCTTTATAAATATACGTGTTTGTTAACTGTTTATTTGTTTGTCTAATATGCGTGCTTGACGTCATGCTCCCATTAAAAGTGTCGAATCCTTTTGGCGAGGATATTAGTATCTCAGAAATCCCTGTGTAAAGAGAGAAAAGTCCACTGAAAATCTCCTAACGCCGTGATTTGTTACGAGCTGTTAGATAAGGAAAAGCTAATTTCGTCTTTGAGTTATTGCGTCTGCGTTACTCGTCCAATGTACTCGAACGACTTGATTAAGTGACGTTCTCTTGAAATGTATGTTTAGAAGGTCAAATAATGTGAGCATTAGTGAATGACATAGAGGCTTTCTGGAAATGTGAATGGATACCCTTTGCTACGATGATTTATTGCGATAATTTCATGGATACATTCTGTAATTCCATGTAATTATACTTCGCTTACATTCCTGTAAGTTTTATTCACATATTTACTATTTGTAACGATATTTCATATTTAACTGTCCTTAAATAGGTAATTCTACATATAACTAAATCAGTCTAGTTGTCATTTTGCTATCGGTGAAAATACGCAATTCTAATTGTAATATCTGTCTAATCAGTATACAGTTCGCATATTTTTTAACCGTTTTCTAAGCGAAAAAATACGCCGAGAAAAAATTCCTGGCTTCGGGATTTTGCAATCCTGTTTAACTTGCGCTTGAAAAATTATGTAAGAAGGCTGCATCTTTTTGTTGGCTAGTATATCCTATGACTCACTGTTGCTTATAATTACTACGAATGCAATTAAGCACACTCTTAATGAGGAACAAAATGATAGACTCCCAGCTAGTAAATTGGGAAGTCCTTCGCCTTTTTTGGGCCCAAACACATCAACCCCCTTCCCATTAATCCCTCTTTCACCCCATCCTTTAAATATTCTGTGCATTTGGTAAAACTGTACCCGATCATGGCCATTGATGGCTGAAACCGGTCGGAATAAACATTTATTGTGGAACTTAAGAATTTAAGTTTTTTACCAGATTAAAACTTAACGGCCATTGGATCATTAATGCATTATTCTAATAATTCTTTCCTGTTCTCAGTATAAGCGCTCCCAGGAAGCTGAAATTCTCTTACAGCCTTGGAAACATGAATCAAATTTATCGCCCTTCTTATAGGAAGTAAGAGTTATTGAAATAAATATAAAAATACTTTTCTCTTGATAGGCACTCTGTACTGTAGAAAAAAACAATTCGTTCAATCACTCTAAATTTAAATATTTCATTTACACAACGTCGCCATGTAAAAAAAACTTCTTAATACCTCTATTAGTACAGCGAAGTATGTATTACACGTCTTCCTGAATTTGTGTCTACCAAGTTAATGGTTACATTAAACTTACGTATGTTAAATATACAGCGGGTTGGATGGATTCATCTACATTTCTAACACTCTGGAGTATATGACCACAAGCTTGCTCTACTCTTCGATCTTCGCTCCACTCTTCGATCTTCATTCAACTTCAACAAATTTCTCTAACAACTTTTGCGAAGTCCACCATTTTAGAGCAACGACATAGCGAATCCATTCAGTTCTTCAGTTCTTTTTAGTTTCATCGCTTCTCATCCCAATTTCTCCAATAGTTGTCTTTGAAAGTGTTTTTCTCATATTTGCTAAATTTCCTACCCAGGTAAATTCGTTTCCAACATATAAACTACACGGGAATATTAATAATATATTATTAATATTAATATAAAAAGTCTTAGTATCCTTTTTAAGTGATTACTTCCATTTTTGTGTAGTATATATGTTATGTACATTTTCCTATGTACCTATGTATATAAAATATATGTATATATGTGCTCCTGTTTGTAGAAGACATTCTCTGAGATACGAGTATATTCTTTCTCAACACTTTTAGCTCATTCATTTAACTAAAACTTAAGGTTACCTATCTCTAAAGATTTGCAGTCTTTCATTACACTTTGGTAGAATAGCTAAGTTAAAAGTTCTCTGAGAGTGACTGATTGTTATCATTTCCTAAAATACATAATGAGTATTTTTCTTGCTGCTATTTTTTTCTAGGTACCAACATAATTTAAGCTTTATCAGAAATTACCTTCCGCTAGAGCTCGACCTCAATAGATGAGTACACGTATAGTTCCCAAACAATGAAGGGTTACGTGCCACATTCAGTCTCTTCAAGACAGCCTGGTCCATGGTTTTACATGCGAAGAGTTTAAGCTTTAATTTTGAGAGAGTAGATGTTCGTGATGGAAGGTTTTAAATCTTGGTTATACTTTCATTGTAATCAGTAAAATTAAAATATCAAGTCAATGGTATCAGTACATTATTAATAAATGAATATTTGTACGTATGATAAATGAAATGAAAGTGAGTCCCACCTGTGAAAGTGAGGAAGTCCCGCTAATGATACGAATCCTAATTTTTGGGAAACCAAATTTTGTAGCAACGACATTTAAAGTCGCATTTTTCTTAGGTAGACTTTTTCAATGGAGAAGGCCTCTTCACCTCTTTCAGTCGCAGTTCTTTATTTCGACGACATAACTTCAGCGGACGTCCGCGTCGATTGCTGTCCCGAAGGATGAACAAGCCCCGTTCTTTTTTCCGCGCACCGACAAAGGCTGATCTTCCGATAGGCGCATGCGCCGCGGGCAAATGAGGAGTTTCATTCTTTCCCAGGAGAAGAACGCCCTCTCCACCAGGGAAATAGGCTAATTGTAACACGGAGGCGGTTTCTTACCGAGACGTTAATTGACGTTTTTAAGTGATGGCGATTTATGCGGGAGCGAAACAATATCTCGGCGATACTTCGTTTTCCACTCCGGAGTTGCCTTCCGCGAGTGCTAAGGAAGGTGGAGATTAAGAGGTAGCGGGAAACAGTAAGAGGAGTGAAGGGTGGGGTGAGAAAAGGGCGCGCAGAGGGAGAGAGGAACGGCTGAGAGAGATGCGGATACAGGAAGAAGAAAGTATATTATACACAATAGCACATTTCTTCATATCATTCAACCGACAGGGCCGTGCCAATAACGGCATGACTCCGATATGACATCATGACATGATTAAGTAGCAACAAATAAAGGTGATTCAATGACAGGTTATGATAATAGGCTATCATTAGGATTTGTCCATTGGATAACGGAGTGTCTAAGCCTTAATCTTTAGTAGGCCACATTGAGCCCAGAAAAGTCTCAGACACTCACAGTTTAATTCGCAACATGTTCAAAAAATTTATTATAATTGTTTTTAAATCTGAAATTACTTCTTATTTAATAGAAGATTCAAATAAATTTGCTTTTTTCTCCTCAAGTTTTCGAGGAGGATTTTTTTTTTACTTTCAGAAAGGAATTAGCTAATATATACACCATTCAAAAGTGGTTTTGGGGGTTCCTTCCCCCAGTTGCCACCGAACCGGTCTAAGGGCAGCATTTGGCCTTTAAATAGCTTCCACTATAGTTGTGCACCATAAACTCAAAGAAAAACAAGGTGTATACAGTTATATCAATCTTAGTATAATTTTAATAGCAATCTACTACTAGAAATTTAATATTCATAGAAAATCAGTTTTGAATCAAAAACGTACCTAAGCAAATAATAATTTAAATAATTATATTCATCAGAAAGTAGTCTTATGCTATGGAGGTTTTTAAGGTTTGGGTTTGATAAGTGAGTATTACGTAGGTATTAACCGTTAGATTTGGAATTAAAGCTGTAATATAATTGCTATTGAGTACCATAAAGGATTTCAAAAGTGTTTCAGTGGAAATATAAGTGATAAGGAAAACAAGGCGGAACAATAGTTGTAGTATGTTAAGAATAAAGTTGTATGAAGAGAATGAAAACCAGAATTCGATTAGCGGAAGATAGGAATGAAAAAAAGACGAAAGAAAATCTGGGAAGTAAAAGGTTGAGCATGGAATCTATCTGAAATGGAAGGACAAATACCTACAGGAACGAAGGAAGATAGGCGGTGGAAGTGAGGATGAATGCTGCGGATTAAGTGTAGACCGCGCTATCTTGCTATCTATTAAAAGAACACTGGGAGCACACGTAGCCGAACAATTGAACAATAAATTGCGCAGGAAAAGACCAATAAGGCGAAATGGAACGCTTGGCACAGATCGGTAGCGGAGTAGTTGGGAGGGGAGAAGCATTTCGACATCGAGAGGTCAAATAATGTTGTCTGAGTGATAATGTGAGCGCTGGAAACGGGCAAAAGGTGAAAGGAGGAGCTGTTAACGTTTGAGATACACCCTCTTGTCACGTTACTTGTGTAAATTAGTTGGCAGCAGACGTTTCCCGAAGCAATAAACATTGAGACGCCCTCGAATAAGCTCCGTTTCCTTTGTGTGGGACGATTGAACACAAGACTGTTAGTCACCGATGGAAATATCGCATTTCTCGAGTATAAATGCTAGCAAAAATAAACTCGGCACAAATTAAAGGCATCCGTGTATTTTACGGCTGAGTGCGAAAGGCTATTGCCGTGTTATTCTTAGGCGCATGTGCTTCATAAATAGTGTATATCTTTGTTCGAGCTTTTCTGAGGTCTTTAACTCGGTTTCCCTTTCATGTCAAATTGATTAAATTAGCTCAGCTGATGTAATCACCTATGGTTTGAAAATTCCACTAAATTAATTTACACTTCAATCAAGATTTCAATAGGATATTTCGACGAGGTAGTGCTAACCACCGTTTATGCTAAAAATGCTTTACAAATGGATTTCCGAAGTGAATTATTCTTGGCATTGATGAAATGAAAAACTTAAGGAAAATTATGCAATGAATGCGGTGGAAAATGGGAGTAATTTTCTAACTCATATAAAACAGTTCTCACTGAATAAATGAATGCTTTCCTTTTATCATCTTATTTTAATTTTATTTGATATTTTTTCAGGTCCGTATGCTGGTGAGATGGCCATGTAAATCCATAAAGCCTTAAATGTAACATTTTAGTATTCGTGCATTTACGCTTGTTCTCGTTTTACATATTATTAATTGATAAATTAAAACTAGTTCCGAAAAAGATTAATTTTATTCCACAAATGGTTAACTTCAGTGTGGGAGTGGCAGGGAATTTGAGGAAGCTTTAAAGTCGTAATAACGGTAGATATTTATTTTCATAGATTCATAAAAATTTTATTATTGATGCTATGCTATATGGATTTTCAGTGTTGTTAGTGCCGAATATTTTCCCACATAAGCTCGACTTAAATCTTCAAATCACTTAGTATTGACGTAAGTGCATAGCCATTTCAATTATTCCCAAAAGCAAGTGATATTATTTCAGTAAAACTTTCAACTGTGTTTCATTTCAATATCGGTCCAGAATTCATTTGAAGGGAATTCAAGCGACTGTCATTTAATTAAAAATAAGGTACGTTATCTATTTATCTCCCTAAAGTTAAGTGTATAAATATGCGTTTCGGATGATAATCACAACTGCTTAGAAGAGTGGGAGTACACATGGTGTATTTGTTATGGGTTATTTTGTGGATAATTATTACGATATTTATATGTATCTTTATGTTTTATATTTGTATTCGATAAAGTAGAGGCGTGCTGTACGCGGTGGGCTGCTAAATGTTGAACAACAGTTTAATGTAATGTGATATATTTATATCTCATTATGTTATATCATCTGTTTTACATGATGTGACAAGTTACCACTTGGTATTTGCCTATTAGTAACTTATGTATATATAATAGTAAAGGATAAAAAATCCTCCTAAATTCTCCTATTTCTAAATGCCTTGGTTAAAATAAAAGGAAAAATTGTCCGTAGATGCTAATAGTCCACATTCAAATTCTAAATAATCTTTCGAGAATTTAACTATTTTCCCTATTATATTTAATTGATTGACTGTTTTGGGACTTTTAAGGTGGTCGCAAAAGGAAGACATCATATGTGACAGTCACGATTTTTTTAAATTCCAGCCACATACGCTTCTGTACATCGTGCCAATTGGCCATTTCTGCCCCAAATGTCCACTTTCTCCAATTTATAAATTTCCGAATAGCATTAGGATACATTTAAATGGAGACGTTGGCTCGAATCCATTACAGATTTTGCAATGGAACCAAATGACGACAAATCCTCCGCCTGATTGATTATAGCACTACAGTTTCCCGAACATTAAAACCAGAGAGCAACCTTTGATTCGAAGCTAGACACAAAGGAAACCGAGGGCAGAGTATAATAACCGTAATAAACTAGCATTTATACGAGACGGAGAGAGCAAATTAAAAAGCAAGGCGATTGCTTTCTATCCTTTGTAATCACTTGATCCACCATTGGTCGAATACGTGAGCTAATCTCCCTTTGGAAAACATCTTCCCCGCCTGACTGCTTTATAAGCCTCCGAGGATCTCTCTGTGGAAACGGAAGGAATCATTTCTCCTTTATTCGGACGCCTCGGATGGGTTTATACGCTCCGAATCGCTTCCACTTAGCGCCTGGACGAGATCCAGCGGCGTCTCTCAAAAACAAGGGAACGGTGCGAAGTGGAGATCGTTTGGCTTTTCCAAAAGACTCCCCAGTCGCTCGTAATCAGCTCCTCTTTAATAGAATGGGACCGAGGTGTAAACAGCGATAGAGCTTCCCCGGGGCGGCTGTCGGAAAACCCTTCGGCAACGAGTCCTCAGAGCTTACGGCGTAAACTTGAGGACCGTCGCGAGGCGTACTGCGGCCCCGCCTCCTTGGGGAGGTTCCTTCGCCTTTACGACGAGGGACAGGCGACGTCCGTTACGTCACGAGTCGTGTGCCCATGCCATTGGCGGATCTATCCGCCTCCTCCCCTCCAACCTCCCTCCGTCCCTTCCCACCACCCCTCGCCCCTACTGGAGCGGAGAGGGGGCGGAAAGCGGCGCTCGCCCCTCCTACAGGGGTCTCTGGGAAGAGGCGCTAACCCGGCCAGTCTGCTTCCGACGGCCTGAGAGTCGTGTGTGAGAGAAACCACGCAGAGCCACTGAGGACTTGAGGGTGATAGAGTCGCTGGCCTCCTTCTCTTCCTACGCATCACCAGAAGCAAACATAGTGGATAGGGACGTATATTTTTTGGAGTTCCTGATTAGTGGTGGTGAGACGGACCTCTCTCTAGAGGAGGGGGTGTTTGAGCGCCCTCCATGCTTGCACCCGTGATGACCGTCGTATCGCACCACGAGACCAATAGCGCCCGGCACCCGCCGCCTGCGGATCTCAGCGCAGCGCACCTCAAGATGGACGTGCCACCGTCCCCGGAGGAAAAGGACCGTCAGGTGGAGGCGCCGACCACTTCCAAGGCGTCCTCCACCCCAACGTCACGCCCCACGGCTCATATCTCCTTTAGCGTAGCAGCCCTCCTCGCGGACACACGACACGCCTCCCCCAGAAGACCAACGCACCAACAGCATTTTTGGTGCGCGCCTCCCAGGCCTCCATCCGTCCCTTCTCCTGGAGCCCTTTCTTCCGGTGGAGATGCCTCCACTTCAACGCCACCCCCCGCGACGGGACACCGCCCACCGTCACCAAGCCATTCTGAAAGCGACGTTAGTGTTCTGGGGACACCGGAAAGACCGTGCAGTCCCTCATCGCCGCCACTAAGTCTTCGATCCCCATGCAGCCATGCGAGAGCCTCGGGTGGAAGTAGCTGCAGTGGAGGTGGGGGAAGCAGTCTAGGAAGTCCTTCCGGGTCTCCCCCTCCGTTGCACCCGCTTCGACTCTCGGATGAAGGCCCTCAGAGTAGGCCCATGATGGGACACCATGTTGCGCCCGTTCGCCCGACCCCTTTCTCACTGGCGGCAGCGGCGGCGGCTGCTGCAGCGGCCGCTGCGGCCTACGGCGGCAATGGAGCAGCGCCTGGAGGAGGAGCTGGATGGGCGTCGTTGGGACATTATGCCGGATTCCATTCACCTGGTGCCGGAGCTATCCCTGGAGGATTTGGTTCCGCACTTGGAGGATCTGCCGGTATGTTCTTAAGTTGTTTTAGCTTGAGATAATCTGAACCGTCATCACCATACCATAAGGCCAATGGCTGCGATTACGTTGTAGTATTCTCGTGTTTATTTCAATTATCTTTGCACGCAATGCATTCACATTTAGGGTATATGAACGTCTGCCAATGGAGGAAAAACATACTGAATATTTTCGTGGTCAAAATTAGAACGGATTGATGTAAATGGCTTGGTAATGATTTTAGATCGTGGATGTCATATAGTAAATAGAATATGAAATCTTAATTCTAAAATACAGACAGAATTGCATTGCAGTAATCCGTAAGTAGCCTCCATTAAAATCGTTCAGAACATCAAGATTAATCAACCAATTTATAATTTTGAGCTATCAGCTTGCTGTCATAATTTATTAATTGTAATTGTTTCGTGACATGCGCATAATTTTGGAGCTCTTTTCCAAAACTACAGTGCGATATGTGTTAAATATCTGTTGCTGTATGTTGTCGCGCCATTTTGAAAATCCTACCTAACACCTACGAGGTTTAAAAACAGATAAAAAGAAAGAGGAAAATTGATTTGTTAACTGTGCCTCGTTCGCCCATTTCATGGTATATGAGCCTGTAGCCCTACTAAAAGAAGTTTGTAGTCAGAAAATCATGGGATCTATAAAACGATCGAGGAGTAATTTTCAAGTATTTTGAAACGTGAAAATGTATGTAATAGTTAACCTACAATTTATGAAATATCTTTGCATTTAGATTACCTATATGTTTTGCATGACGAGCAAGTAGCTTCTTAAGCATTATTTAGGCATAAATTTATTTTGTGTTATTTGTTTGTTTACAAGTGTCCATGTGATACAAATGTCGCAAGGAGTGGTTATTTTGTCATTGTTGCACTGATTTTTTTCTTTTTAAAACACTTTTAAGTTAATTTTTGAGTATGGTCATTGGGAGTCTAACATATTCGAAACTTGTCATTGCAATTTAAATTTAGCTCTAGACAATGGGAAGTTAAAAGTATTATTGACACGTGAAATATGCCAAAGCTTACTCATGTATTATTTTAATTAATATAAAGACCAAGTTATGGATATATTTGAGCTTTATAGTGATACTGGCATAACTACATAAAACTGTCGCGTTTAATAATAGTAAGATGTACCTCAACCCCTCAATTCGAGCTCCGCAGCGTTGAATTCCCGAAGTCCCGCAGTCAACGCGCTTTCTCCATCGGTCGACGCGTCCTTGCAGACCTCACGAGGACACCGAGCGATCGCCGATATAATTTCGCAGATACGTTCGGCAAACTTTAAATGGAAGTTTATATGGATTGACAAGTTTTATAAGAGATTTATGTGGGGGTAAACAATAATTTATATCTGGGTCCTAAATATCTTACACAACATATCCTTTCCTTGGAGTACGTTGCATCTTTAGTTTCGTAACCAGTAAATACACAATATTCTGTTTTCAACTTTAGCAAGGACCAAACCAAATATTGTAGATTTTTGGCAGAAGGTGAAGACGTCACCATTGAGGAAGACCTTTCTTGGATTTAAAACCAATAAGAGAGATTTTTCCTTCAATTAACGTCGTGTTACACATAACGAAGCATTTAATTTACTCCGAGTAAATCATAGCAATTAATAAGGCCTTCAGTAAACTCGATTTTAGAAATTTAAGCATAAAGGAGTAATTATCATAGGTAACTCTTGGAAAGGAAGAAACAGATTCAATGGTTCAAGGAGTCAAAGTTTTGAGGGGATAAATGCTAGAATTCTTAAGCATAATATATATTTAATAAAGGTCCAGAAATTTAGCATGTCTGTGAAATATTAAATGTACTATCAAAGAAATAAACTTCTCTATAATATACTTTCTGAAGTGGATTCCAAGTATTTGAAAGAAGTAAAATAATTATGGGCTGGTTTTCTTGGAGCAGAAATCAATGAAACAAACTTACTAAAAGAGAAATTTATAGAAAGGAATAACGTAAACTTCTATTAGTAACTGAATCAGGCGACTCAGAAATGATAGTCCTTCGCATTTAAGAATCTAATGAGGGACTCCATATATGACAAAGGCAAACACCACAAAAATAAAAGTGATTCATTCTCGTGGGAAGAACCACTCATTTTATCAGCAGCCTCTGCTGGTGCAACAAATAACACATTAGCATCGAAACGAGCCGTTTTCCGACCACATAAATTTCCTGCGCAAACTTTCTAGGAGAGGAAGTTTAGTACTGTGTAGCACTCCACTAAATGCAAATAAAGCAATTTTCTAGTCTGCAGATCGACTGCTCCACCCTCCGCGTGAATTTCTCATCAGTCGAGTTACAAATACGCGCCGAGGTAAGGCTTCCAACTCGGACACATCAGTCCGGACTAATTGCCCCATAAAGAACATCTCAGAAAATGGCTAATTACGAATCGAAGCGGCGTCACCTAACGCCGAAAATTAGGAGTCGAAGGAAGGGAGGGGGAAAAGCAATGCGATCATTAGGCACCAGATGGCACCATACGAGTGGAGCCCTCGCATTGTTCCGAAGAATCGATAATGCGCGGTGATTGAAACTCGATCCTTATAGGTCTTCCGGAGAGAAATCCCTCAAGTCTCTCCCCGGAGACTAAAATGGTTTCACTTACCCTTTTAAGAGATTTGATTTAATCATCGCCTTGCTAACTGGCAACGAGACAATGGTTTCACGCACGCGATCGCTTTTTTTCGGCGCACTTCCTTCTTTACCCGGGGCGCCAATAGAGTGGGCATTGAATATCTTCATCACCCCCACCCACGCCTCAAAATGGCGCTCTCCAATACACTCGTCTCGCTAAAAGAGCCCGTGATTGATTGGTCTCTCGCATTACGGGAAAAAACGATATCCGTGCACGCAAACGCCTCGTATATCGCGTCTCGTGCTCGCAATTCGATTACGCACGCCCACGCTCGCGGCCGCGATAATTGCCTCTTCAAACAGAAGGAGGCGATCACTAATTATGGGGGATGTTGCGTGCCTTTCCTCCCAAAGGGGAAAATTAACGCTCGCGCGAATCTGAATTCTGAAAGCCTTTTTTTTCCTTTGCGTCTTTGTTTACTCTTTATCGAATTTCGCTGTTTTCGCCCTGTGCTGTGTGACTCCAATTATGAGGGAAGGGAGGTGTGGGTGGGGGTCAGCGCATTTTTCCATAAAGCCTCTTAAAGGGGTTGGCTACTCCTAAGGAGATTTCGAACGCTGACCAATGAGGAGCAGATTTGCAGATGAATGGGCGAGAAATTAGCGGACAGACTGAGATATGGCGACCGATCTTTTTTCTGTTGTTTATCACTGGAAATAGTTGAAAACGGCTCCTTAATATCGAAGATGCCTTGACATTTCATGAACTTTTTACCTCTCCCTCAGTATAATTTCTTTTCACAAAAGAATCCTAGTTAAAAGACGTATACGTTGCTAAGAGTAAGGAATTTCCAAAATTAAATTTAAAAATTTAATCGTTCTTGTTGCAGAGAATAATCGACTTGTTTCTCGCTTAATGTATTCAAGAATATATTTTGTCGTTATAATCCATTTCACTGCGTTATTTAATTTAATCAATTAAATTATTTTGATGTAATCAAATAACATTTACCCTCTTACAAATCACGAAAAAGCCCAATTGAAACCGTTGCTTCCATAACAATATAGCATTAGAGAGGTTAAATTCTTTCAGCCGGTTAGCTCTCAATAAACATTTTCAAGTTTTCAAATGAACCTCTCAAGTTAAAAACCCCGTATCATCTCTTTTGAAGAGTGGCTGCTGATAGCTAACATGTGCTTGCTACAAAATAGGTTGGTTTTTGCGTCAACGGCCAGATAATGCCCCCGGGACTGGCTTAAAATAAATGGGCTGATAAATGCACTACCTAAAAGCTATCCTAACTTGAATGTTTACTCACCCTGTTTAGATTCATATCAAGCGCTATTTGCCATGGATGAAAAAAGTTAATTAAAAAATACATTCTCATCTGCGTAATGCGAAACGTGTATCCAAATCATAAACTTTCGTTACATGATTATCATTAATATGTTTGGATCGTTCGGCAGATCAATGGTGACTAACGACCAATAATTAATCCAAATATTATAAACTTTAGGATTCTTATTTAAAGTGCTCCTTTGAGAGATACTCGGAATTTTTAAAATCAGCTTCAATTTTCTTACGCTATTTCGTCTTTTGCGTCAGAACGATTAACATACCAAAATCCTGTGCAGTCTCGAATTGAAAATATCATTCCAGCGTCATTCTTGGCACGTCATGCCTTAATATATTTATTTATATAGCCAGTATGGCATGGTATGGTATGGTAAAACGGATTTCTATTAGAAAATATACTTTATGATGTCACGATATCTAATCTTTTATTTTAGGTACTGCATCCACAAGTTTCATAAATCATTAAAATTATTCTACCTCCTGCAAATCAAGTTGATTATTTTTTCGAGTAAATTTTTCCCAAATACAATCAACACCTGTCTTTAAATCCACGTCAGTTAATTACATCGCAGTTAATTTTAAGAGAATCATAGAGTGCTAAATCCAGCCTACAGATGAACGCAGCCTACAGATGAATAAATTCTTACACTATCGGTTGTACAGTATCGGAAGGAAGCATTTATTCTCTGAGTATCTTCTCTGGTATGGGTTGATTTAATAGGTGTTTACGAAGTGGCTTAACGTTTTGGGCTATTAATTTGCCGTCGCTATCGAATTCGGAAAGGACCTCTTTCTTCCTTCCGCTTCTCTCCTCAAATTTCCTCAAAATTAAATTTGTCCCCCTTTTTTCTATTGACCACTTCGGACCAATCACAGCACACCTTCCTGACCACTAGTGGCCTCTTCCGTCCTTTTTCGCAACACGGAAGGCGGAATCCGTGAAATAAATCATTGAAATGACACCAACGTATAACAGCCGTTCCGACAAAAATTATAACCCCAAAAAAATGACTCCAAATTTGAGACGGAATGAGATAAGTCTCTACCTTTATTCCTCTGCGGATTATTCGGTAAATAATTAATTCAGGCTACAGGAAGGTTCCCTCGCAATCGTACATTTTCGGAGGAAATGGCAATATTTTTCCTGCGTCATATTGGAATACACCAAAGTGCTGCGATTTTTAATATCTTGCTATGAAAACATTTTCATCAGTTAAAGATAATGGATATTTCCGGTCAAGAACAGCCATTTTACCTTGATAAACGTTCTTCTACTGAATTATTATATGGAGATATAGATAATGCATGAGAAAGGCAGCCATAATCAAATTGTGGCTCAAGGAAAACTGATGTTCACTGGAAGCTAAAGCCTTTGTTGCATGTTTCAAAATTCCGTAGTTGCTTAAAATCTCTTATAGAAACTAAATATCGCTGCAGAGTTTGAAAATGATAGTCGATTTTTTCAAAAACCTCTTCATTTCAAAATATCAATTTGTGATCTTAATTATGAGAATAATTTTACGAGATATAGCAATAGCGTGAATTGTTTTCAAAGGTTCTGGACTAAAACTTTATCTTCTAAAGTGAAGTCTGGTGGAACTCATCTTCAAAATAAATGGAGGGAGTAGATACTTGTACCTATTCTATTCTGTTGCGACGCCCTGATTTATATAAGATATTTTATTTATATTTGGCTCATTAAATTTCCTTGGCGACAGCAAAACAAACACTTCGGCGGAAGTTAAATGAAATGAAGAATGCACGGGAGCCGTCATTTACGAAGAATTTACATAATTTCACCCCGGATCCAAACAAGAATGCAATCGTTTCTAATGATTATCGGTCGGAGAGCTAACAAACTTTGCATAATTAACAATGGAATAACTAGGCGAAGAAAATTAGAAGCTGTGGAAGTAGACCGTGTAAACAATCCATTTAGAGCACATCTCTGTTTGAAAGGTTTCGGGAGCGCGTAATGGTAGCTACACCGAGACAATTAGGGTTCGTTTCACTGGCGTGGACCTCAATCCTGTTAAAAGGATGCGCCTATTTCCTTAAATTGCCAACGGGGAAAAGTATCGCTTCTTCCGAGAGTAGATATAGGCGATTGATTTGCGGTCGTTCATTAATTAAATCTCCGCGGTAACCCGAGTCCCCTTACGGTTCGACTGCTACCTTTCCTTCCTTCTCGGATTTTCCAAATACCAAACAATTATATGAAGCCGCATCAAAGTCTTTAGGGTCTACAAGTTAGGAACTCAGTTTTTAATGGTATTACCAGCGAAGACCATTATGTGCATCACTTTCCATAAAAATCCGGTGTTTACAATCCAATTATCAACAGTTTAAAAGGAGACTGGAGATCCAATAAGGGCCAGGAAATACCTCGCCAAGTCGATGTTAGTAGTTGGCTGAGTGTCGAATAGAGGACGCTTAAATAAGCAAAAAACGAGTCTTCAGGAAGATTCCATTAGTGTTAGGTATAAAAGAAATAGGTCTAATAGGAAGAAGAAAATTTCTCGCAATTATCGTGGGATAAAGGTTAAGGGCTTAGTCGGTCTCAGACTTTCGATTACATTCCGTAAGCCATTCCCAAGAAAGAGAGATTTTATATATCTTTTCTCTTTATTCTGTAAAAAAATATCAAACTTGTTCCTCTTCATTTTTTGAAAATATTTTATACAAACCATAATTCTATCATCGTAAGTTTTTCGGAGCAGAGATACAAAAATGAAATTAAATGAAATTAAAATCCTTCGTAATTTCATTTAGTATGGCTTTCCACCAAGTAACGCCTGATCATATCGAGATACAAAAACATCATCGAGCGCGAAAGACTTACGTAGCCTCTTGCTATAATTCTCAGAGTGATTTAAATTAAAATATCTTCCTATAAACCTGCTTTAAGATATCTATAAATACATTTTAATCGTTCGCTACTCTATTGATACCAAATAATGCACTAGTTTGATCAGAAAGCTGTTATTAAGGCCGTTTCTATCTAAAGACTCCGCTACGAATTCTCAGCCATGATCTACGAGGAAGGGTGCGGACTGCATCTCCTGCATCCGGGAGCGAGCTTAGAGCGCTGATGTCGTCGCCGGGGTGACGGTAGATGCAGCAGGAGGCGTTGGCGCGATTCCGGCGGCTTCGATGTCCGACGTCGCGAGCGAGAAATATGGCGAGAATAAGCGCGGGGGTCCGCGATCCTTTCCCGCCGCGAGCGCAAGCAATTACCTCGCGTCCGCTTGCCTTTTTCCGCCGAAAGCTGTGGGAGGAGCGGGGCGTGGGTCGGCAGGACAATCTCCATGACAATGGGCGTGGAATGGCGGTTAACGAGGCGAGGAGTGTGACTAGGCGAGAAGAGATGTCGGCGGGGGGCTGCGATTCAATCGCTGATTATGCGTGCAACAGCTACTGATCGGGCACACGATGCCCAAGGGGAGGAGGCACGGACTCTGTTTGCTGGCTAACTTAAGGACCGATCAAAAGGAATTGTTGATACGTTAATACGAGGCCTGGATATCCTCTTACTGGAAGTTTTTTTATGTTGCAATTCATTGACTCTTGGTGTAAATACGTAGCGACGCTTTCTCAATAGTAGAGACATTAGATGTGATATTGATAGATGATATTGATATGAGATATTGACTACTATTGAAACTCTGTTGTGTCTTAAAAGCATGGATATTTATTACAGAAATCTAATCACTGATGAAATATTGGAATTATTACAGTTTGTTGGCAGCTAAGAAAATAATGGCATGGAAGTCAACAACGGTTGGACAGACAACAATCTGTTTACATTGAAGGACACCGCTTATCACATTTAACATTATTATAATATAAACACATCACAAAGTTACTACACCAGTCTAATCTGTTCCAGTCGCAGAAAATCTATTCGGGAACACAATTTGGCAATTATGACTTCCACCTATATTACAAGGAAATGCTACAAAAGACAATTTCAAATAACATTACTGTCAAACTTTTACGTAAGCATTCCAACCAGAAATTACTGGTTGGAGTTCTACCGTTACTGTCAAAGTAAGCTTTCCCTATATCGACTATCTTGGATCAGCTACTCCACTTGACAATTGGGATACTTTATTGTAAATGCTATAATTGAAATCCTATCTTGAGTTTATGAGAATCTAAATTTTTCAAATATAAAGAGATGTATAAATATATACAAATCGAGATATATGGTCATTTTCGGAAGAGAAATNGTTTTCTTTCAACCCTTTGAAGATAAATCCTTTAGTTTTTGCCTCTCTGATTATGATGATGAACGACATTGGTATCTCGTTATTCTGCTGCAACAGAAAATCCTATCTTGAGTTTATGAGAATCTAAATTTTTCAAATATAAAGAGATGTATAAATATATACAAATCGAGATGTATGGTCATTCTCGGAAGAGAAATTAATGGCAGTTGAAAACTGGGCCATTCGCAAACATAACTTTCTGGTACAACCATGTAGTGGACAGAATCAAACGAGAAACAGATGAAGGCGTCTGAATAATACGTGCTTCGTGAGCCTCGAGTTTTTCCTCTCCAATCTACTAAACATTTTGGCAGACTTATTATGAGTGGAGCTAAGAAAGAGAAGCCAAAGGGGTTGAAGAGGTGCCAAGCAGTTCACACTCCGAGGCACCACGGATAGAGCAATTTGTATAGATTGAACATCGCCAAGTTAATGCAATTGCGCCTACGCCAAATGTGTATCTTCAAATGCCAACAAATAATCCCATTACCTTTAGATTTTCGATGAATAGCACTTTCGCATTTTGTATGAAGAATAAGCAGGTTTCATGCGGATGAATTCTGTGGATATAAGATAGGCACTTCTGTTTTCTTACTCATTTAACTGTATAATCTCTTGTAAGTAGTCTTAGGCATTGAGATGCATCATACATAATTAAATCTTCTATTCTCTATATATCAAGGGAAAGAATCATATACTGAAAATTCCAGAATATTTTCACGTAATTAACGCAGCTGATAAAAGGTAATTCCTCTCCTTCGTAAATGTTTACTTATTTTCGTGCGGCTATAACATTTTCACAACTGACATCGACATTTCGAAACACTAACTCATAATTTATCCTAAATAATTCGGTACAAAGAAGGCTCTCTCTCCTAAAGTATCTCTTCCCTAGAACTTTTATATCTAGCTATTAATTTTTAAAGTCTCTAAATAGCTGCAGTGTATTTTACTAAACAGTGAATCATGAAGTATTTTACTGTCCAAGAGTTATTCACCTGAAACTTGTTACGAAATGAAGTTACTTTCTTCGGGAAATCCCGTTAACTCGGGGATCTATTTCCAAGGAAATATTAAGTTAAGATCGGAATTTTTTGAAATATTAAAGGCGTTTTACTAGAAGGCAAAATTTGCATTATTATTCACAATTGTCGTTGAAGCGTTGAATTCATCGATAAGGATAAAGATGAAATTTCTTGACTTAGTATTTGGCCGTATTTTTCTATACTTCACTTGCATCAATTCGCACTGTGTGCGCGTTATCCTATTATTGGTGCAACATTCCATACGCTGTAATTTCAGAGCTGTAATCACGTATAGATTTATTGAATTGACTATTACACGCCCAAAATATCAGCAGGTCCATTATTTAAAATTGTGACTTCGGGGAATGCCATTAAATTGTGTGAAACATGGATTTTTCAAAACATTTTTACTATATAATCATTTTGAAGGCGTAATTACATTTTGCACGGCCTGAAAGATCTTACTATCCTACATTTTGATAATGATATAAGGAATAACATAGTCTGTTTTTGAGGATATTGAATTATTCATGGAATGAAAGTGATTGTAACCCTTAACAAAATGTGCATTTATGTTTTATAATTGACCTAAAGACATATTAAGAAAACAACAGCATCAGCAGTCACCAAAAATGCTTGTATGTTAGCTTTACAAGACGATTGACGGCGGAATAAATCTCGTATCCGAAAATTCAAAGCACCGGAACGTTACCTGAGCATTCCGAACTCTGACACCCGAATAAATTCCGTTGTTTCGCCGAAAAGCCGAGGCATTTGGAGACTCCCGAAACTGCGACCGATGTTCGGGAATCAAAACTCGATTTGGCTGCTGAAAAGGGCTCAGCGTTCCAATGGCGAGACTTTGAAAACAAGGTGAAGCAAATCCCTGCGCTGCGACTCTTCGAGCTGCACGTAGATTGAGGTGGGAGAGGAAGAGGCCTTTTGGGGAGGACTCCCATCCTCCCATGGGAAAAAGGGGACGTAAGGGGCGCAGCTGGCAGCTGATGTCTTAGTGATTCCAGGGACTGTCCACTGGAGGGAGAAAAATGGTGGGAGGGTCCGTATTTATATAGGGAAAGGGAGGGATGATCGGCCATTCGATATGAAAGGGGAGAAATGAATGAGTCAGTCGAGTAATCGCTTCAATTATGCCGAGGGGACTTGTTAGGCGAGATTCGAGGAGGGATTTTTCGGAGGTTAAGAGACGATTTATCGCCCTCAAGATTATCCCCTTGTTGCTCGCGCTCGTATTCTGCATTCGAATCGTTTGGTCGGGAACCCATTATTTTGCGGCGAAAATGTACTGCGGAGAGGTGCGTAATTAATTTCCGCGTATCTGACGAGAGAAAAATTACGGTGCGGCGGATTCAAAATTCAATCCTTTGCCTTAATTGTAGTAAAATGAAACTCGTGAATGATAAGGTTTGAGCGATTGAATTAAGACCATAAAAAAGGCAGAATTTGCTAAATACTCGCTGCCGGGTTATAAAGACTGTTTCGTAGTAGTCATTCTGTCCCGCGATATAACACTACCGGGATACAACCAATTACCAAAATCAGTGCTTTGATCATAAGTTCAGTAACAGAGAGAAATTGTAGGTCAATTTGAAAAATGGAATTTTTAATGCTTAAAACGCAATAAAACTAAAAACATCGAAACGAAGTCTTAATAACGAAGAAAACAATGTCGAACGAGACGTAGATAACCCACCTTCAAGCTGTCTGTCTCTTATTCTCGCGGTGTATCCTAATCGGAGATATAACAAACTGGGTCATGACCGAGGAGTGCAGTGATTTCACAAGAAAATAATTGGTCAAAATATATGGTATTGTTTAACCCTGAGATTTATTAAAAAATATTTAAAAAATTATCTTTTACCTATGCGAAAATACATGAAATTTTTATTCTTTTTTCCATTATTGTTTATTTTTTTGCTGCATAATATGAAAGCCTCGCATTCACAAGGCACACCGATTCTATTTTGACAGTTTTATTGATGCGTTTTACAAACTGTACAAAGAAAGAAGGCCAAAATAGGCAATAGGTGTTGTGGAAGAGTTAAAAATAATTAGAGAAGAACGGTTTCCTTCCACTGCAGGTCGAATCTCACTCGAAAACGTCATGTAGTTACGTTGATGATGCCAATTTTGCTAATTCACAAGCTGAATGAAATAAAACTTGGAATATCCGAAAGACTTACTTAGGGCGGCTGTTCGTTGAGCTAAGGGAGAGCACAATTAATACAAATTCATTCAAATGGATGAATTACGCTCTAAACTGTTTAAATTTAATTCCTTTCCGATTTTATTGCGGATATCAACTACTTTTTTCAAATTCAAAAATCAAGGATTTATTCATTATTTATAAGTGAGATTTGTAAACACTCTTTCGGACTACTTGAAAGTCAATTACGACGCAATAAATACTAGCGTTTGTTTTCTCTCCTGATCATGTATTTAATTTCTCATTACTTAGTCCTCCTACTCTTCGTTTTATATTTCTTCGACTCTTGAAAGCGTTGCTAAGTTTGTTCAAATTCAGCCGAGAGGCGATTGGTAATCTCATGAATATACTAATATCTTTTCTATGTTTGTAGCGTATTTATGAGGCGATGAGCGACAAGTGACCCAGTAATACCGCACTGAAATCGATACTTTCGCTCCATTTGAATAAAGATTGACCATTCGATGTTTTCTTTCAACCCTTTGAAGATAAATCCTTTACTTTTTGCCTCTCTGATTATGATGATGAACGACATTGGTATCTCGTTATTCTGCTGCAACAGTTGAGTTGGAAAATTTAAATGGAGTATCAATTCATACTAATGAAATGAAATCATTAGACGCAAGTGAAATCGGGAGCGACATAATGCATTCTTGGTTTTAATGAGACACTTTTCATTGAACAGTTCCTCATTCACGATTCTGCTCGAGGATTTTCATCGGATTCGAGAATGCTGTAAATTGAGCGCCTACATTAGCGAAGAAAATGGTTACAATTAAGGGTGGTATTATACAAACTTAAGCGGGGAATTCATCATGAATTATTCAAAATACAGAACCTGAAGAGCACCATAAGTCTCTTTGAATTCTCTTAACCATGATTTTCATTTTATATTCAGAAAGCGTTCTCATTGATTAATACTGGAATTTTCATGCGAACATTCTTTCTAATAATGTAAAAGATAAGGATAGCTTAATGCTCAAATCAATTGCGAGTACATTCTATAAATAGATATCAAATTAATTTTCGTGAAGGACTGATAAAAGGAAATGACAGAACACCTTATAGAGCGAGTTAGGACTTTTAGTTACAGACGTACAAGGAGATTAAACAAGACATTTCTGAATTATTTATTGATGTTGTTTTACAGTGTAGATTTGAGTAGTGTGGTGTAGTGTTGATTTTAAGCTCAGAAAGCTTTCCTCGGAAAATGACTCAGATAACGGACCAGAGCAGCAATCACAAATAACGAATTGATTCGCGTAATTTTATTTTTATAAAAATACGAAAGCTGCAGCAGTTTACAGATTTTCTATACTTTTTCTAATAGTTCAGTGAATATTTTTGTTTAGTAAATTTCAACATCATCATAACTGAAATCTTCTGTAGGGCGTGAACGTAGACACCATCTGCATCTTATTCCATGGATAGACATATCTTTTGCAAATGAGGCCGAGACTGGGAAAATACAAAACTCGACGTCTTAGTAAAGTGCAAGCAATATTAGACAGAAATTAAATCCACATCTACATATGAACCCTACACGCCGCCTTTCGGCGTTAAGCAGGGACTGCATGCACCATGACTCTACCTCCCCAATCGATAACTTTCGCGGTATTCTTCGCGGAAAAAATGAATTCTGCAAACGACTAGTTCTAGCGACTATTTCTCTGATTTTTGTTAGCATTAGAACGGCCTACGCAAAAGGGAGGACGCAATATTAGAGAAAGATCACTACGTAACCAGGAATTCATCTAGTCTCGGAAAATCCTTCCCTTGGAACTTTCGTAAACCAGCCTTGATTCACCCTTCATGGAATACCCGCAGTCGGACGCTTTCACGTTTTTTACAATCCCGAGTGCAATCACGATCGGGAAGACTACGTCCAGGTTTCTGAAGGGGAGAAATATTCCATGCTGTTTTGGAATTCACCGGTCTTGCACATACCTCAGCGACACCGTCGGAGGCGTCGGAAAGCTCTCATTTCTCCCAGAAGACGCTTCTTAGACTCCCTCCCGTAATTAGAGAGATACATGTGCCGTACGGTGGCCGGTCATCTCAATAGGATTTCACTCCGCCGTCCGCTCAAGGCATTATGGGAACGGAGACAGTCCGTACGCGCATACGTGCGTGGAATACGGCGATGCCGTTTTGGGGGAAAGGGGATGGAATCCGCGGAATCGTCCTGAAAAACCGGTTAAAATTGGATATGACGGTTTTTTCAAAAGTTCCCCCTCGTCCTCTGCAGAAACAAATGAGAATCCGAAGGAGGGTATTCCTACGGCGACCCGATGAAATTCCGAATCGGCTCTTTCCCGTTGTTAGGTGCGGTGGGCATCCGATGTTGAACGAGTTTTTTTACGAGCCAATTAAAAAGAGCCGATTTTTTCTCCCTCTTTATGAGGAATCGCGAAATTATTAGCCGTCGTTTCGCAGCTTTTTAGGACGGTGGTCACACAGTCCTCCGCGGCAGTAAAAAAAAGCGGGATAGGCTCCTTGCATCGCAGAAGATCGAATCACTAATTCATGAAGCGAAAAGGAGAGAGAGTCTATCATCGTTTTATTTATCTCGGAGTCCACCCTTTTTCATTTTAATTCGACTCGTTCGTAGAATCCGTAAAAGTTGAGAGCGCGTCCCCAAATACGGTCCGGCCACCCGCGCGCAGGTTTTCGAGAGCCAAGATACACGAATCGAACTATTAAAAGGGAAGAACAAAGTTTTTTATGCCTCATTTGACGGCGGAGCGGGATCCATAATTTAATTCGAGACCGTGGATTTTTACTATCATAGAGCTTTTACGAGTCGGACGCTGGAAAAAATAATAACTTCCGCCGCTAAAACTGCGCGTGGGGTGTGCGTATGTGCCGATTTACGACCACACGGCTGAATCAGGTGATAAAGAGCTTTTAATCACTCGGAAGTGGAGAAGAAATCAGCGATGGACCGTTTTCGGAGCAATCCTCAGCCATTTAACTACGATATCGACAATTTAATCCGTACATTAACGACGTGCCGTGCTTTTTCCATAATCGGTTAATCGGTTTCCGTCCCCGAACCTTTCAGATGGCGCAACGGTAGTCTAGGCGCGCATAAATGCAACACAATCTCGCAATCTCGCTGCTTGATATTTCCGCCAAGGACCGTATCTTTAACGAGGGTTCCCCTCCACGTGGAATTAAAAGTCGATTTCGCCCTCATTGGGGTTGTCGGAGGCGATTCTCGGAAGAATGGTGATCGACGCCATTCTCATTTTACGAGTGTGGAAATCAATGCGCCGAAGCACAAACAAGTACGCGAAATGGCAATTACCGGCGAGGGCGGAATGGCGACTCGGTTTGGAGGCGACAATAACGCGAGGCATTATTATGGAGCCGAAGTCGCTAACGAAACACTTAACGAGTATTGTGTTCGGAGAAGGAGATATATTCTCAAAGAGGCGCAAGTTTGGTGTGGATGCCTTGTAAGATGCATTCGGTCTGATGAAAAGTATCGCCTATGAATGGATGCTACTGTTAAATATATACATGTAAAAAAAAATTAATATGGGGAAAGTGCTTTGAATCGATATCACCAGGAGCGGATTTAACACATTCACTGCGGATCACTCCACCTTGGAGTGATAAATGCTTTGGAAATAGAGGTATCCGCAGTAAACGTGTTAAGCGATTAGAGGCGCAAAGATCATATCGAGGCTGCTGATTGAAATTATGAGAAAAAATTCGAATTTTTTCATAAAATACACAAATATACATCGCATAGAAAGCTCAATCGATTCGCTGCGGCAAGAATAAAAAAAATCAGGGTTTAAAATAAAATGCACAGTATTTCTATAAATTACAATGAATATTGGATAGGTTTTTTACATTATATAGTGACATAAGCAATGTATTATATTCTATAAACATATTAGGTGGACTTACTCACAAATACAATATTAATTTTTGAAGAAAAAAACCAGAAGAATTTGCTATTGAGAAGTAGCACAGCTAAATTAGGCCCGCGTATGGACGAGGCCCTCAGCTAGCGCCTATTGCGCTTAATTATAAATCCGCCCCAGCCCATAACCCTTTACCCACGTAACAAAATTTACGAATGATTCTTCTCCATTGTCATTAGTCCAGATGGAGAATTCGGTTGACAACGAAATTTTGGCGAACTTTTAAATTTAAAAATCCACTTTGGCTTTATATATATTGAAAACTGTACTATATAAACAAAACACTAAAGTCCCCATGGGGAATTACCAGAGATAGGAAGAAAAATGCACATTCGGATATACTCGAGTGAAGAATTTATAGGATTTATCGCTGTATCATTTTCGATGGTAATGCCACGTTCAGCTCAAGTGCTGGCACAATTGAGCATTAATTGCCTTCTTAGCAATCTACGAGAAGTTTTACATTTAATTTGTGAGTTAAACTCGGCGAAAGAGGCTACTCAAGGATAAACAGATATGAAAAATTTGAAAATACTGCGAAAGATCGATGGATTTACATCTATCACGCAAATTAGCGTTATTAATTATAAATTCTTTAAAACACCATTTTCGTCCCTGTCGCTTGAAATCATCTTACTCATTACCATACCTCTGCATATCTTAAGAATTTCTCGGAATTCTGTCTCCATCTTGATAGTTTTTCACGGCAGGAAATCATCTTTCATAAATCAAATTTCCGAGAAACGACTAATTTGCGTGTTACGAAGTATCCACCTCTATAATTCGACGCATTTAATAACTTATAATTTTGGCCGATGTTTGCCCACTTCTTGCGTGAGAGTTAATGAGCCCATATCCTTAGCTAATCGGCGCTAATTGTTCGCTTTGCATTGGGGACGCATTCGCGGTCCGCAGGAGACAGCGGCGCGTCCTCATGGCGTGCCGGATGTTCGAATCTCGGCGGAATGTTTCACACAGGACTCCCGTTTCCTTGGCTTTCCAAAGCGCCTTCAGTGGGCGGAGGGAAAGGAAGACAAACACGCGGGGGAAAGAGTAATTAATACGAAGCGCTATTAAGAGGTGCGGCAATAATTAGCCAGAGGGATACCATTCGGTGACGACTTTAGCGCCGCCATCGGGAGACAGAGTAGGCAAGAAAAACTTTGAGAAAGATGGAAGACGAATACTCTTATTCAAAGACTGAAGCAGTTGTAGCGGATGTGAATTATTGCGTAGTATCATCTTTAGATACCATTGTCTTAAACTTACAGATAACTTTAATCACTGTAAATTGGCGATTGACTTAAATCTTTCACGTGTGATTTCTACAGAACATAGCAAGCGGTAAAATAACAGAATTCTGTGAGCTAACTATCTTACATATTCTTGTTATTAACTGTGTTTTTATAGCTATTAAATTATCCTGTTCTATAAGAATCAGTTATTAATTGCCATAGTAGCAGTCGCCATGATCAACTAAGTATTCATTAGCACCTTTGCGTGTATAAGACGTATTGAAATTCTAATTATTCACAAAACTGAAATATTAAAACATCAAGGAAATTTTCAAATGAAAATGAATCCTTAAAAACCAAGTAAAATAATTAACCTACCTAATAATTAAATATTATTATATTAAAAACCGAATCATTAATAATTATATAATAATAATTTTACAATGGCATTTACTATAGGATACAGTTACAGGAAAAAATCAAAGTAAAAGGGTTCAAATGATCTTAATCAGATATTCGGGGAAGATTTTCATTTTGGAGAAAAAATCCAAATGCTGGAATCTCTATAGTTTATCGAAAACATTTTGGAAAGGAAATAATTAAATGTTGTTCCTTTGGGCAGATGGTGGAAGGAAATACCCGTAGGATGAATGGCAAAATCAATATTCACAATTGATGTACTTCTCTATAAGCTGACGAGATATTACGAGTAACCAAGGCTACGGGAAATAATACGGAGCAATGGAAAAACGTTCTGTTAGTAGTCGCGGTAAGGAAATGTAAGGGAAGATGTAATTGCTTGTAAATACTGGAATGAGCGAAAACACGTAAGCATTCAGCAGGTGCAGATGCATTCACTTTTTCCGTCTTCTCGCTGCCCTCTTCTCCGAGAGTGCAACTTGAATAGGCAATCGATTTTTTTTCTTTTCAGCAAGGAGTCGCTAATTACTGCAATTCAAGAGGAATTCAAATACGCATCGGTGACCGCGGTGGCAAACGGAATTAAGCCCCATTTATTTAAGCACCTTTAACTGCCGTATATTGGCCGTAGGGAATGCGCTGAAATTTCTCAGAACCGAACGGCGTTGAAAAGAATTTTCCTCTTATGTAGCATGAATGTTAACCGTAGGAGTAACCCATATGGTGAAGTGCCTCACTCAGTAGAGCGTTATTTCAACTCATGAAACAGGGTTTGAAACCGAGGAATAATTTGATCGTAATTGTATACATATCGATTGTGTTATGATTGTGCATTTTGAACATATAATGTGGAAGTTACTGAAAATAACATAAAACTGGAAAGCCTTATCCCATGTTCATTGAGATTCTGGGTTGATCTTCTATAGCACTGGCCTCCAAACCACATTTTACATTACTAATCAAAGGTAACCATAGGAAATCTTTAGCTTATTGCTTATTTTTTGGTACTTTGTTACAAGTATAATATTTAATGCGCACGATACTCATCCAATGCTGTTTAATTTCTATAGAATAACTGTCTTCCACAAATCACAAATACCATTTTTCCTTTACCTCAGCTTAATCTGCTGCACGAAATATATTAATTTAACAACTGCAAACAATTATCTGAAAACCTAGTTTAAGAAGGCGATTCATTTTTCATTGATTACTCAGGAATCCGAGTAATGAGAATCAAAAATCGCATTTTTGTGTCACTTTGCCAATCATTAATGCTCCGATTGCTATTTGGATTTTGCCGATTGCGCCTTTAGTTTTGGCTTTGATTCAAAACGGCATCAAACATCAGTCAGAGCCACGGTAAACTGAGCAATTACGCGAAATGCAATTTATAACAGTAGATTCCGTCGGTTGTTAAAAGCAGGCGGATGCAATTCATAAACTGGCTCCCCCGAACGTGAGCTATTTCGATAAGACTCGTAATGTTGCCGACACTATAAGAAAAAATGATTTGCGATGCAATGCGTGCTCCAGTTGGATGGTGCCGTGTACTCGCGGCACGCAGGCGCGCAGTCACGGAGCTGGGAAGAATAGCAGATGAAATACAATGGAAGCTGTACGATGATGCGTATTCCCTTTCATACCTCTCATTATCACATTCATATTTCATAGACGCGTAACAGACTTTTTTAAATTCACAGTTATGAGTTCTCTTAAATTGAGTTTTTCGTATTCTATATTCGCGTGCCTTGGGATCGGGAGGGTTACCTTAATGTCACATCTCTTTAACACGTATCCTGAATCTCAAAGGATTTAAAATGGAAAGGCAACGTTAATATCGATAGATAAACTTTGACATGGAAAATGTTCTCCGATTACGTGTACATCAGTTGATTTTTTTACGTTACTTCTGACGATAGAATGAATTTGAACTTCATTGGTAAAATGATCTCTCTGTGCAACAACGTAACTACGTTATTATGCATAACTAACCGATAGATTTTACTTCAGGTAAAGTGGATCAAACAGAGAAAGATCGATATTGTTCTCTCTCACTCAATGACGGAATTGGGCACAATTTACCAGCAAAAATATTTTGTGCATTTGTATTTGTTCAAACTCCGTTATAGAATAGCAGTGAGAGGTCTCCCTCTGAGTGTCCTAAAGAAAATCTAAGGAAACCGAAGGGAAAATATTTTCAAAAGAGAGATAGTCAAATGACAATCTTTAATTTGGTATTTTATGGGAATTTTCTTTCCTTTATACTCTTTTATTAATGCAAATAATTAACGTACTATAATTTTTGTAGGACACCAAGAAGGTTAAAGTGTTGGCCGCTCCCATAAAATATCATGGCTGACTACCTTTTGATTACTCAATTTTTATTTTCCATAATCCCCCTTCACCGATAGAATCTTCAAACAAGTTATTATCACCTCCCTGCAGTCCTTTACGTATCTGCAGGAATATTGCTCCATCCATTCCTCCCCTTTGCAATTACATAATCCAACTTTTCTATCGATTGAGAAACATGTCAGTGAAAACATTTCCTAATTATAATAAGTTTGTGAATTTTATACAGCTTAGTAAAAATCAGAAAAGAAAGAAATTAATTGCAGTTCTTTCACCCATCTCCTGCCAACTATCCTCATCGTGCGAGTACGCATTTTTCTACGTTGAATACCAGACATCCTTAACGAGCAGCGACAAACATGATACGTGACGTGATTCTGGCTAATGTGTCGAGTGAATATTTGCTTGTCAAACTTCAAACACTTAACGTGACGTGACGTGACAGGGGGTAAGCTCACGTGAACGGCTCTCCCTCTGGGCTCTTAAGCCGTGAAGGAATAGTGAGGAAGGAATGAGAGGGTTAAATCTGAAGAGAGACGAGAATTCCCGAAGGGGGCGTGGCGGGTCGAGAAACAAGTGAGTCGCAATGGCCGCTGTAGCGATGGCGGTATGCAAACGACATACGATAGCCTTCCCTTTCCTCGTTTAGGAAGGGCGCAAGTGACAAGAGATGGCGCTGGGAAAGGTGACGACAACGACGCCGAGGAACAGTGGGACAGGCAGGTGACAAACGAAAGCGTACAGCAGGAAGTGGTGAAAAAAAGAATGGCGGAGGGGGATGAAAGGAACGTGGAGAAATGCGAGGGAAAGAGGAATTGGGAGGAAAGGGATGAAATGAGGGCGATACGTTAGTCGGCTGTCAAGTGGCGTGCTCGAGTTTAGGGAAATAAAGTTTTGGAGTAGCTTGTTTACGAAATACTTCCACGAAAAGTCTCATTTACAAGCAGCTGAAACGATCAGTTCAGCTGTAAATTTACAATATTTTGGCCTCCATATGCCATTTAATGAATGTTTTTTGTACTGTTTCTTTGTATTAGCATAACGAACCTCATTATCAATGGGATAAAGTAAATTTATCGTCAAAACACGTTTTTAACATCAGAAATATCTAATTTAATGTTATAATTTTTTTATCCATTGATCAATTAGGTGAACTCGCCACTACTACATAAATATATAGCACAGTAGTTCTATAAGTAGTGATCTGTAGGATAATGCCATTCGTAAGATCAGTGGAATGCTGCTGTTAGAATAGTTAAGAAACTTAAGGGCCAATCAAATTCAATTCCAAAAAAGTGATTGTATTTCCATTTAATTCTTCAAGTGTTCGGCATAAATTACCAAAAATATTTGTTCACATAAAAAGTCAGCTAAATAAATCAAATTCGATTCACACCACAGATTGTTTAGATTATTGAGATGAAGCGTAACATTGAACAGAATGAAGCTAAAGACTTCTTACCCATTTAAAACCTGTTACTTTTGCGGCTCTGTTTACTAAATAATCTTCTAAGTGCATTTAATCCGTGAAATACGCTTTTACTTCAATATTCTACGGAAGATTTAGTTCACTAATTTTGAATTGTACTTCATTAATTATTTAATAACTTATTCAAGTGAAGTCCATCGATCCCTAATTTCTCAATATCTGAAACTTCTCATTCAGTATAATGACTTGCTTTATAAAGAGCGTAACCCTTGAATTGAAAATATTTCAAATTTAAAAGTCACTTTAAGGTAGCCCATCGATTTCAGCTTGATTTACAAAACGTTATGACCTCTTGTTACCAGGACAACGCCTTACAGAAGTAGGAATCATTAATATTCCTTTTATGTTCATTCGGAAATGGGTGCCAAACATAAAACTCATTACGGATTACTTATCTTTTATATAGGCACTTTGCGTATAGAATAGTCGGTAAGATACTGGACGATTACCGTATTGTATTTTAATATCTTAACGCCCCCTTTGTTTTATGGATAAGTCAATTATTACTAATGTGCTAATGGCCCCTTGCATTTGTTGAATCACTTACGGAATGTTTTAAGTGGACGCTAAAAGACGCTCGCGTGTGAATCACAGCGCGAAGTTGCCGCGGAAAATTCAGAAAAGTGACGAATATTTGGCCCCGCCGAACAAAATTACTATTCTTGAAGAAAACTCCCGGTGATGAGTCACGCACGCAGGAATTTAGAATCGACGTGTTAAAAATTCGGCGCGCCATAAACTCGTTAATAAAGCAAAGAAAATGTAAAATTCTTCTAAAGTGTTCCATCCGGCCTTTGTGGGCGCAAGTGTCCCCCTCTTTGAACGCCGTTCTGTACTCAACGCCGGTCTACTTAGCCAAGTTCGCTGCTAATGCCCGGGAAGAGGGAAACACGAGCCGACCTGAAAAACCGCCCGAGCCCAAAAATACTGACTGGTAAATGAGTGACAATGGAATGATGTAAGTCCTCCTTTTCTTCCCCACCCTTCAACACCCTCATCGCCGGAGCTGTCAGCGCCGCCGAGAAATCATTAATGATCTCCCGACACTCGGGCTTATGTAATGACTGCCTGCTGTTTCTCACCTCCGCTTTTTCCTCCTTTTTAATTCATTTCCACCCCTTATCTTTCGGATATGCGCTCGCTAAAGTTTCAGGTTCGCCGCACGTCGGCGTGACTGCTGATCGATCGCTAAGAGCGCCGTGCTCGTAATAATGGATAAGTCTCTGGCAGTTTGTTTCATAGCGATGGCATTCTCCGTTATGAAACAATGTTCCCCCGCTCCGCTAAGCAAATACGCCGAGTGATTACCATGGAAATAATTGCTCTCGCGAAGGGAAATATTTCCTCTTAGGTGTGGTCTCCGCTAAATGAATCTTCTTGAGGTTGGTGTAACGTTCTTAGCGCTTCTTGTGTGTTGCTCGTTTTCACAAAAACAGGGCGCGCGTTCACGACAACCAACAAACTTGGCGGATGGTCGTTAAGTCTTTTGAAAATTCCCTTACGCCATCAAAGAGCCTATTTGTGAAATTTAGAGAGGGGTTCCGAGGGAAAGGCGTGGCGACAGAATGGCTTCCTTTCTTTACGTGTCTCCTGTTATAGTTTCGAAAGGCTATAAGAAGCCAGATTTTTTCAAACAAAGACCAGGAAAGTAATGAGGTTTTACGGCGATGGTTAGCCGGAAGAAGATGTCTTTGAAGGGGACGATGGTATTCCCGAAGTCCTTGCGTCCTCCCTGTGCAAATTTAGGCTCGGCACTTGCAGGCTATGTTTCGGAATTTTCCTAAGGTAAATAAAAGGCCCACATTCCTTTTTTTGACTAATCTTTGGGCCAACATTGATGGAATGAGTATGTGATCATCCAACAAGAGTTTCGAGGTTTTTACGTTCAAAGAGCCACATTAGCTTCTGTAATTACTTCGCGAGCCACAAACCAATTCACTGTCATTTTATATACAAGAAGTTCACCATAATCTTTCCGTTTTACTTTTAACAATATTAAAAGCAGGTATATTTCCACCCAAAATACATCATAACCAGAATGTGCTTTTTCGATATAGTTATCGAGTATTGGGATAGAAAATTGGCCGAACTTTACAGGAAAGAATCAGCCGCAGAATATTGATGAAAGAGTGCTTACGGCCTTTGGGCTACAAACTTGATATATATTTGCTCAGTAGTAAATCAGATGACTTAACGGAAAATTCAAATCTCCCCTAATATCTATGCAAAACGTCACACATCTGATTGTCTATATAAT
Organism: Ladona fulva; assembly: GCA_000376725.2. Taxonomy (NCBI): domain Eukaryota; kingdom Metazoa; phylum Arthropoda; class Insecta; order Odonata; family Libellulidae; genus Ladona; species Ladona fulva. The sequence continues at coordinate 71,192 of KZ308501.1, forward strand.
TTCATTTTATATGATGAAGTAAAGAAAATTTACGTAACAAAGAATCTTGTACTCCAAAATGATACAAAAATTCTTTCCTTCAAAATGGCTAATACCACGCTGTTCCATCTAAGGGGTAAAAGAAGCACTAACAATTTTATGAGATTAAATTTATCCGTTTAGATAGGGTTATTATTACCCTCTTACGTCTTACTAAATACTACTAATGGGGTACTATCTCCAAGGCTTTAGAAGGTAACCTCTAAATATTTCTCAAAATCCGTTTCTTATCCGTTGATTTTCCGAAGTTTCGCGAAGATGAATGCATTTCGCCTTAACCAGAGCAAATTGTAACAATATATTAATCAAAGGCATTGTGTTTCCTGCGCGTGCAAGAGGAACGAATTAGCTAAATGGTCAAGTTATCAACCAGAGCTATTCGCTAATTAGACAGAAAAAACTCCCCCTCCTTCACAATACCTTTAGCAAACTACTTCTGTACACGCAACGGCATTGGCGTTAAAGGGTCGGACAGAAGGACAAATGAAGTAAAAAGGTCGATAGTCGGTTAGCGCAGATTCACGAAAAAGACCAGATCTTTAGGTCTTCATAGTCATGGGTTTTACTTCGCTCCCTCCCTTTATGGTGATAGAAAACGGAAGTCATAGCCATCGTGTAGCGAAGCCTCCAAATTGCCAAAGTAGTTAAACCGACACGTCCCGTTTCACAGATGTGTCAGTTGAAGCAATTTAAATTTCCGTCTATCACTGCCCCTTAGAATGGAGGGTTTTAACAACAAAATAGCCAAGCAAAAGCGAATTCTTCACATAAGAAACGGGAGATCTAAGTAAGTCTGCGTGAAGAAGACAAAGGCAATGAAAAGCAAAGCCAAAACATGACGAGAAAGTCAAGCGAAAACAACACTTGTTTTTGAGGATGATAGTATCAGAATATATTCGTTTATATACTCGGTTTATATTCACTTTTATTATTTTAAATGCATAAACTTTGTCATTCAACGTCGTCCTTTGATAGTTTGCATTTGATGTGACAGTGATACCTCTGCCAACCTTACCGCCAAATTTTCCTTCTAACGGAGATATCTGGTCTTGAACTCAGGTAAAGAATGTGTATGCGGCTAATGAATGTGTAGACGCTCGCGAGTACATGAAAAATTAATTCTGAATGCTTTAAACAAAGGTATCTGCCTATTCTTGTTTATTTATTAAAGAGTGCATACATGAGTATTCTACAATTCGGTAGGATCATGCGCCAAAGAACGTTGTTCTTTGCCTTCCCCTCTGCCTTTTCCCCTGGTTCCCCTAAATTAAAATCTTTAACAATCCCTCTCATTGCAATATTTGACCCACCCATTTCCTCTGCAAATTAAAACCTTCTCCTCCCCTACCATCTCAAGTACCTCTGTATTTGTTTTTCTATCATCCCAATTTACTTTTTTCCGTTATCTCCTTCGAGATTTGTGTATGGCGTAAAGGCCTCCAATCTTTTCACGTCCTTCTTTCGCTCCACGTTTCACACCCTTACAGCAAAACCTCCACGCCAAGGATTTTACCGATCTTTTCCTGATTCCTTTATCGACTCCTGTACTCATGTAACCCTTCTCTTCACGAAAGCTTCCTTGGCCAATGCTACTCTTTTTCGATCCTTATCTGTACTATGAAAGAGTAAGGTAACTTTTTATCAATGTACTTGTGATATATATGTTAGGATTTGGGAACAAATAGGTGATATCGTTTCGGCTTACGAAGATCTCCGCTTAATAAAAGTGATTCCAGGATTAATTACCCTTCTTAGGCAAAGTATAACTGTAAAGTATTTCTTCGTATTGAAAGAGAGAGTGACATCTCATCAAAAAAACAATCAGTACACACGTAAACGAGAAAAATAAAAATCGCCCTAATTTCAATATATTCCTAAATTCCGGAGTGAGCTGTATTAGCGAGGAGAGACGACTCAATTTCTCCTCCCCGTTATCTCGGCCGATGATTAGCGGCGGGGATTCTCCCTTCGCTTTCGAGCACAGAACCAACGATCGCGAGCGGTAATCCATTCCCTTAACATTGGAATGGTGATCAGCAAAAGGCTGTTAAAAGCGAAGAGTCTCGACGCACGTATGGAGCAACAGCATCTCTCTAACGATTGCGACCCGCAGATTGTTCAGCGCCCGCCTCGTCGGGTCACGACGGTCCTCCAGCGCGTGCCGGGAATTTCACGTTCTTTCCCCTTTTCCGCCCCCCGTCCCACGCGGCAGGCGCCACAACTTCTGGAAACAGTGGAATGCGGATTGGCGATAGGAAAAAGGAATGAGATTCGGCGGAAAGGGAAGAAATGGGGAGAGGTGATAAGATGGATGGAGAATAGGAGACAGCGGAGGAAAGGAGCCACTCTCAGAAGGAGTTTATTTAAAAGACCTAATCGAGGGGTAAGAGTCATTCAAGTTAAATGGATTACTCCAGAAAATTCATTCATCCCATTATAAAACATACGACAGTTTTTATTTATTAGCAATAAAAAATTAACCTATATGAAGCTATCAGGGGATGGTTACGTATTTCATAGGAGTATTCTTGAATTGTTGATGCATAGAACTATGGAAAGTATTAATTAATACCCCATTAAAACATCTAGTTTACAAACGTAATCAATATGAATGGGCCTTCGTGGAACACCATTTAGTCAGATACCTGATGATGGCTGTAAGGCCGAAACCGGCCGAATAATAAAATCGTGTGGAAAATACGGAGTTCAATTTTCTCATTTATCTTGTTTAAAGATCATTGGCATCGCGTTCACACCACCATGAACCAGAAAGGCATGCTGCAAACCTGAGATGCCAATATTGTTGAAAAAGTCACCAAATCTACAGTAAAATGTAGCTAAATAGTCGCTTAACTCGGAGGAAATATAACTTAAAGTTATTAAAAAACAAATCAGCTTAAATTTGCTTTTATAAATAGCATGTCAGTAAGGTATTTCACAAATTGGACGTGTAATATGAATTTTAAATCTATCATCAACTAAATAGAATGCTATTTAGATTTAAAATATGTCAAATATGTTACCTCAGGATTCTTTAGATGAGGTTCTACTAAACAGAATATGCTCCATAGATAGCGAAATTTACTAAAACAGAATAAATGTCGCAAAAGGAGATCATCCGTATCATCAGCGACAAAATCGCTAAATTGGCAGCTATGCTCCGAACGAGCTACTTTCCTAGCTTGTCAGTGTCGCGTTTCATTCGCGGAAAGATGGATTTTTGGAGCTTCTTTCGTAGTGGTATAGACTTTCAGATATAACGATTACCAATTCACGAACATTCTTGTCAAATTATACAATCCTTCGCTCTTCGTTAGGTTATTACTATCAAGGAATTAAAAATATTTTCCTTCAATATTTTTAATACTAATTCAACCAGTCCAACACTTTGTGTGGTATCATCAGATTCTGAAACATTTACTATCCTCTATTGTACCCACCGTTGCAAGAGACACCTTCTGGAAGATAGCTTAATTACGAGGGATAAACAAACATTCTGCGATTTTCTTTTCTACTCGATTCTGCAATTGTTTAATCTAAATGTAATTTTATTCATTCAGCACCTACGTTATAATAATCCTATGCTCCTTGACGTAGCTTAAAATAATAAATGTTGTACATGGATAACACGTTTATTTTAGGAATAACGCCATGTTCTGCCATCATCACATATAGCCGTGGTTAGCAACTATCGTTAGCGATGATTGTATTTTATACACAGGCCTTAGAGGTGTACTCACTTTCGCATCTGCTATAGGCGACTCTTATGCGTTAGCCACTGCCGGAAGTCGGCACTGTGTAACGGCAGACCGCAAAATGAGGGACGCATGTTCGCTGGTAATCCCTATACATTAAGAGACAGAAAGAGTTAGGAGACATCTGCAGTTGAGAATGAATACGGAAGGCTCTGCGAAATAAGTGCCGGTGTATGAAAAGAAAGAGGGGAAAGGCGATAATACCAGTTTATTACTAAAAAATAAACACTAAGTAGTTTTTATAGGTATTAGCCTTGTAATATTAAGCAAAAATGTTTACGGTGAATGGTTTCTTCCAGAATTGTTGGCAGTATTTTGAAGTGCCACTGATACCTTTACTGGGACAGGTTGAGGAGTAGAAATGCCCCATCTGCAGGGGTCAAAGTAATAAATGACGAATCAAATTCTACAACGGAAAAGTAATTGCAAATAATACATGTCCTTTGAATAAAAATTCAAAGAGGAGAATGGGTGAGCTGGGAATGGAAAAAAATCTTAACATTAGCATGTCAATATTTTATATTAGCAGAGAAAACAAAATTTAATAATGATGCACAAGATAAAATGAACCGTAGACTTAGTTTCTCGACTGGTTTGCTTAGAATTCTGTGAATTCTGTAATTTCTACGAGAAATAAAAAACAAAAATAAATGGTTTTAGGCTGTGATGGAGCATACTTAATACTCGCAAAAAAGTTAAGCTTTGTTCACACTTGCTGTCTGTTCATAAAATACATAAGTTAATAGAGAAAGGTACATTAATAGGGTAAATGAGGCCATCCTTATGAGAGTACACCGCAGAACATGGTTGTGGTTTCAAGGGCTCTACATGTACAGAACAATCGAGAAAAGCCTGCTTGAAGCCCAGAAAAATCGCTAGAAAATCAAATCTACCCTCAGCAAGCAGAATGCTCACAACATTCCAAGATGATCATAAGGGAAAGAGAATGCTAGATAGAGGAACATGAAAGGAGAAAAACATGGAAAAGGAGGGGAGTAGAAGAAAGTGATAGACTGGGAGACAGAAGTTTACCAGTCAGTGGCGGTTTGGGAAGCCATCGGTTGGGGGAAATGAAAGAGGGGATGTGAGAAGAATCTTTCCGGGGAAGCGCTGGTTGAGGAAGATGCAGTGGTAAAGGGCTGATATATATAAATATAAACACGTCGGTGGGGGAGAGAGATGGGTGGGGGAAGGGGCAGTTAACCTTCCGCCGTTTTGCTCCTTGTGCTCGCCGTTTAGGGCTCGAGGCATTGTGGGAAGGGGAAATGAGTGGTGGGCTCATTAATCCTCAGGAATAGGGAGGAGGAGTGAATGAGCTAGGGCTTCGCGCGTGAGGACTGGGGGAAGTTTTAGCCGTCTATCTCTCGGAGTTTTCTTTTCCCCTTCCGCCTCTCCCATTAACCTCAGCTGACCTCTCTAAAGAGGGATTTTGTCTCCGACTTTTTTTAACCTCTCAGTTTGTTTCTCCCCTTCGTATCGGCGGAGTTGCGATCGAGTGACGATACGCGGTCCAAAATGGAAAGACTTCCCTCTTTCTTCTCCGGAACATATTGTGTTTTGGCATTGATGAGCACTGCAAGGTGTAGAGAATTCAACACTCGTTTGTCCCTCGCATTTGTGGATTCAACAAGCTCGGATCTCGACTCTTTTAAAGGTCGGTCTTAAGGGCGGAAGGTAACACCCGTACATACCTCTGGAATTGGAGGAATTCATCGCTTTTCCTGAGTCACTGTCGTTGGAAAGTTCAGGAATTAGCGACATATCTATAATCAGGAGAACTTTAGACGCATTTGACTCAGCCATACGCTTATTTTGGAAGAGCATTAGATCTACTGAATTTTCTATGAAAGAAGAGAATATCGGCTTTTTATACTTGAACTGGAAGAACTAGTTTCTCAACTTTGTCTGAAGTATTTTCGACGTTCAATGAATTCTCGATTTTAATCATTATTGACGGTCAATTCGAGCCAAACTTCCTTTACGAAACGAAAAAGCAAGCGTTGACTTTTTGAAAGAGGAATACCAAATTTAGAAAATTAAAATAAATCTTATCTATAACTCGCTACTGACACTGACTATAAGTTATGTTATTAAGTATGTTACCGAGAAATAGTGGTAGTAGTATTCTTAATAGTGCTTCGAAAGCTTAGGTAACTTCGCAGGTAGGCCCCCAACGGGAATCGAACCCGGGAACTCTTTCACTGAGTTCGAACGCGTTGCTCACTTGTCTATCCGGTAACCTTGCGTTATATAGAAAAGAGCGACGTGATTTTCATGCAGCTTATTTAACGGATACATTATCGAGTCGGCGCAACAATCTTCTCGCAAGATCAACCGATATGATCACCGAATCAGTAGTTTTGTAAGTGAAAATATCTCTTTAAAATGGCAATTGAGAATACATCCAAGTTACACCAATCAAATACCAATACTCTGAGGTATTGGTATTTGATTTGGCGTGATTCAAACCTGTACATAGCGGAATATCCTGACGGCATCATCCGATTCCGCTTAAGGCAAGTTTCTCTATACATACCTACCGCCTTTGAGTTGACATAATCATAGTTCTCTAAATTACGAACCATTCAATTTAATATTGTTAACATTTTCTTTCGTCGATGTAACATTACTTTGTTCCACAATTGCATCCTTTTGCTGGAATTTCTACTGTATCATTATTAACATCATTAACGGCATATAGAACTCTTGTATGAATAAGCTCGTATTTGAATTTACGATTCATCTCTATATCGTTACACATCATCAGGTACACCAAAAATTTGTTGCCATAAAATCGACCGACCAGTTTCATCATACTAATATCGCCATCGTATAATATTTATACCTTTCGCCAAAAGCCCAACTTCCTGTGACGTAGATCACCATGGGGAGAGGCTCATCGGGGTTCCTGCTGTAACTCCGGAGCCATTCCTCCTGCGTCACCGCCTATTTCTCATCTCCTTACGTCCAGGCAAATTTCAATGCTTCCGGTCCCTGGGCACTCGCGCTATAAAAACCTCGATCCAGATTCTGAAACATTTACTATCCTCTATTGTACCCACCGTTGCAAGAGACACCTTCTGGAAGATAGCTTAATTACGAGGGATAAACAAACATTCTGCGATTTTCTTTTCTACTCGATTCTGCAATTGTTTAATCTAAATGTAATTTTATTCATTCAGCACCTACGTTATAATAATCCTATGCTCCTTGACGTAGCTTAAAATAATAAATGTTGTACATGGATAACACGTTTATTTTAGGAATAACGCCATGTTCTGCCATCATCACATATAGCCGTGGTTAGCAACTATCGTTAGCGATGATTGTATTTTATACACAGGCCTTAGAGGTGTACTCACTTTCGCATCTGCTATAGGCGACTCTTATGCGTTAGCCACTGCCGGAAGTCGGCACTGTGTAACGGCAGACCGCAAAATGAGGGACGCATGTTCGCTGGTAATCCCTATACATTAAGAGACAGAAAGAGTTAGGAGACATCTGCAGTTGAGAATGAATACGGAAGGCTCTGCGAAATAAGTGCCGGTGTATGAAAAGAAAGAGGGGAAAGGCGATAATACCAGTTTATTACTAAAAAATAAACACTAAGTAGTTTTTATAGGTATTAGCCTTGTAATATTAAGCAAAAACGTTTACGGTGAATGGTTTCTTCCAGAATTGTTGGTAGTATTTTGAAGTACCACTGATACCTTTACTGGGACAGGTTGAGGAGTAGAAATGCCCCATCTGCAGGGGTCAAAGTAATAAATGACGAATCAAATTCTACAACGGAAAAGTAATTGCAAATAATACATGTCCTTTGAATAAAAATTCAAAGAGGAGAATGGGTGAGCTGGGAATGGAAAAAAATCTTAACATTAGCATGTCAATATTTTATATTAGCAGAGAAAACAAAATTTAATAATGATGCACAAGAGAAAATGAACCGTAGACTTAGTTTCTCGACTGGTTTGCTTAGAATTCTGTGAATTCTGTAATTTCTACGAGAAATAAAAAACAAAAATAAATGGTTTTAGGCTGTGATGGAGCATACTTAATACTCGCAAAAAAGTTAAGCTTTGTTCACACTTGCTGTCTGTTCGTAAAATACATCAGTTAATAGAGAAAGGTACATTAATAGGGTAAATGAGGCCATCCTTATGAGAGTACACCGCAGAACATGGTTGTGGTTTCAAGGGCTCTACATGTACAGAACAATCGAGAAAAGCCTGCTTGAAGCCCAGAAAAATCGCTAGAAAATCAAATCTACCCTCAGCAAGCAGAATGCTCACAACATTCCAAGATGATCATAAGGGAAAGAGAATGCTAGATAGAGGAACATGAAAGGAGAAAAACATGGAAAAGGAGGGGAGTAGAAGAAAGTGATAGACTGGGAGACAGAAGTTTACCAGTCAGTGGCGGTTTGGGAAGCCATCGGTTGGGGGAAATGAAAGAGGGGATGTGAGAAGAATCTTTCCGGGGAAGCGCTGGTTGAGGAAGATGCAGTGGTAAAGGGCTGATATATATAAATATAAACACGTCGGTGGGGGAGAGAGATGGGTGGGGGAAGGGGCAGTTAACCTTCCGCCGTTTTGCTCCTTGTGCTCGCCGTTTAGGGCTCGAGGCATTGTGGGAAGGGGAAATGAGTGGTGGGCTCATTAATCCTCAGGAATAGGGAGGAGGAGTGAATGAGCTAGGGCTTCGCGCGTGAGGACTGGGGGAAGTTTTAGCCGTCTATCTCTCGGAGTTTTCTTTTCCCCTTCCGCCTCTCCCATTAACCTCAGCTGACCTCTCTAAAGAGGGATTTTGTCTCCGACTTTTTTTAACCTCTCAGTTTGTTTCTCCCCTTCGTATCGGCGGAGTTGCGATCGAGTGACGATATGCGGTCCAAAATGGAAAGACTTCCCGTCTTTCTTCTCCGGAACATATTGTGTTTTGGCATTGATGAGCACTGCAAGGTGTAGAGAATTCAACACTCGTTTGTCCCTCGCATTTGTGGATTCAACAAGCTCGGATCTCGACTCTTTTAAAGGTCGGTCTTAAGGGCGGAAGGTAACACCCGTACATACCTCTGGAATTGGAGGAATTCATCGCTTTTCCTGAGTCACTGTCGTTGGAAAGTTCAGGAATTAGCGACATATCTATAATCAGGAGAACTTTAGACGCATTTGACTCAGCCATACGCTTATTTTGGAAGAGCATTAGATCTACTGAATTTTCTATGAAAGAAGAGAATATCGGCTTTTTATACTTGAACTGGAAGAACTAGTTTCTCAACTTTGTCTGAAGTATTTTCGACGTTCAATGAATTCTCGATTTTAATCATTATTGACGGTCAATTCGAGCCAAACTTCCTTTACGAAACGAAAAAGCAAGCGTTGACTTTTTGAAAGAGGAATACCAAATTTAGAAAATTAAAATAAATCTTATCTATAACTCGCTACTGACACTGACTATAAGTTATGTTATTAAGTATGTTACCGAGAAATAGTGGTAGTAGTATTCTTAATAGTGCTTCGAAAGCTTAGGTAACTTCGCAGGTAGGCCCCCAACGGGAATCGAACCCGGGAACTCTTTCACTGAGTTCGAACGCGTTGCTCACTTGTCTATCCGGTAACCTTGCGTTATATAGAAAAGAGCGACGTGATTTTCATGCAGCTTATTTAACGGATACATTATCGAGTCGTCGCAACAATCTTCTCGCAAGATCAACCGATATGATCACCGAATCAGTAGTTTTGTAAGTGAAAATATCTCTTTAAAATGGCAATTGAGAATACATCCAAGTTACACCAATCAAATACCAATACTCTGAGGTATTGGTATTTGATTTGGCGTGATTCAAACCTGTACATAGCGGAATATCCTGACGGCATCATCCGATTCCGCTTAAGGCAAGTTTCTCTATACATACCTACCGCCTTTGAGTTGACATAATCATAGTTCTCTAAATTACGAACCATTCAATTTAATATTGTTAACATTTTCTTTCGTCGATGTAACATTACTTTGTTCCACAATTGCATCCTTTTGCTGGAATTTCTACTGTATCATTATTAACATCATTAACGGCATATAGAACTCTTGTATGAATAAGCTCGTATTTGAATTTACGACTCATCTCTATATCGTTACACATCATCAGGTACACCAAAAATTTGTTGCCATAAAATCGACCGACCAGTTTCATCATACTAATATCGCCATCGTATAATATTTATACCTTTCGCCAAAAGCCCAACTTCCTGTGACGTAGATCACCATGGGGAGAGGCCCATCGGGGTTCCTGCTGTAACTCCAGAGCCATTCCTCCTGCGTCACCGCCTATTTCTCATCTCCTTACGTCCAGGCAAATTTCAATGCTTCCGGTCCCTGGGCACTCGCGCTATAAAAACCTCGATCTCCAAACGAACGCCTTCTGATAACGGAGAATTTCTTTTGAGAGCACATTTCGTCATAAAATTTATGAAGCCACTGCTCGTGGAGGAGGGAGATATAGTCACATCGTAAAAGCAAAAATAAATGCTCGATCGCAAATATTGCGGGGCAGAATGTCGAATTGCGTCCACGCTCGGAGGAGTCGTTTTAATTTAAGGCAACTCTTGGAGCGGCTTAGGAAATCCTCGCAGCGAGACGTCCCCACGAGAGATCAGAAATTACAAAAGGATAAATAAAAATGGGAAGATATCTTTCGGTGGAAGGACTGGTTTAAAAAAACACTCCCGTACACAAATCAGAGGATTAGGGAAACGCTTGCCACGTGTAGGGGATTACGCTACAAAGTGCGAGCATCCTCAATGGCCCATAACTTTAATTGGTCTTGAATGCGGAAAAATAAGATTCGGGCATGAATTCGACGATTAGGCGGCGAGGGAGAAAGGTGGATTCAACCGACGTGGTACCTTTTTTGTCCGTTTGGATTGATGTATCCGCTGTATAGCCCAAGGAGGAACAAGGAGATACACGGATTAGATGGGCCGCATTTAAGGGCCGTCGCGTCATCAAGACTATCCCTCATCGTGCGTGTGTCCTTCCGTTGAGAATGGAAGTTGGGAATTTATGGAAGCGGGTAAATCCGTAGTGTTACCTCCAGGGGACGTCGTGGTCGTCCCGCCGTAGTCTGAGAAGTCTCGCCTCGCGCGGTTTGTTTAGGCCGAACGGAGCGATTGCAGTTTCCCCTCCATTGATACTCGTTGGGAATTTAATGGTTGGTTAACTGCACTTGAGCGTCGGTGAAATTAAGCAGGTGTTAAAGGCATTGCGCTTCGGCGGTCACGAAAAGAAACCATTTTTACTCTGTCATCTCTTTTGATTTATTTTCTTAAATTCAATAGCGGGGCAGCCTGTGCGGAAAGTTGGGTTTTATTTTGTAATCTTACGAATTTAATTCGTTTCGAAGAAAGCGACGTTCTACGGCGAAAATGATGGATGATTCAGATGATCAATAAATGAGCACTTCATAATTGCACGGGATGTAGAATATCGTAGTCCCTCGGCGATCGAATTCGTCCGGGCAAAGGCATAGACAAGGAGTTGGTTTTGGGGGTTTCAACCCCTCCCAAAGAGAACAGTGGGAAGCTGCAAGAAGCAGAGCCTCTAGCAATTATGCCGCAGAAACACTGGTGTAGATTCGCAGGGTATAATTGTTAAAATAAATCATTCTATTTTCATTAAATGTAAGGCGAAAATATTACTGCCCCGGGATTTCAGGCTATGCAGTTTTTACTTCAAGGCTCTAAAAGCCCCTCATTAAAAAATCCTGGTTACGTACCTGCGTTCGGGGATAATATTCTCTACCCGAAATCTTCCGTAGTCGATACGAATTTCCTCATTTTATTCTCTGTTATTAAATACCATGCAAAAACTGCTAAAATTACCACTTACAGTCATTAAGCGAGAATAAGCAGATTTGTTTCCAATTTCACCATGTGTGAATTTTTCATGTATGCGTACATATGTAAGCACCCATCAAAGCATTCACTGGCAGAACTTTTACTCATTAACTGAAACCAATATAGCCAGCCGAAGAACCCGTTAGCAAAAATAATTGTACTCTAATGTGTTCGATTAAGTTTTCATTGTGTATTGCTCACTTATAATGAATGTGTAAGGTTTGTTCGAAGTTGTTTGTTAGTTCCCTTCATTCATAAACTGTTTCTACATTGATTTCCTTTTCGTCATTTTTCGGGCAATCGCAGAATAGCGTTTCCCAAAATGTATGGCCTGAAATCCCAGTATTCTTCTTCTCAAAACAGCGATGTCCCACCAAGAGGCAGACATCTATTTTTTATTGTCGTAATTTAAAATTTACGTATGCATTGGTTACTGATGAGTGGCAGTGAAATTTCTTCGTAATGAAACGAAATATTGGAAAATGAACGGTTAAACGAGTAAAACAAACCAAAATCAACCTACTGGAATTTTACTTAATGGTCCGAAAATCCCACAAGTGGGACTTATATCGTATCATGCACCCCTAGCATCCCAACGGCTGGTAACTTGACGTGTAAGACCTAATTTAAATGCAAACATACGTAAGTTTGGGATATGAAGATTCTGACAAATTGTTTTCTTGGGCCTTATAACGTATACATAAAATGAGGTTATACTATAGAACATGAATTTATTTCAATTTAATCTCACCATTCTTCCATCCTCGATCAAGCTTTGTAAATCAAGCTCTGAATCATAATGGATTTTCGGAATGCAGGTTTTATTAAAACAAATTAGACCTCTTAGTAAACCTTATTTAGTGCAGTTTAGCTGGCAGAAGAAGCCCCAATTGCACCGTACAACAGAACAGTTTACGCTTGACTTCCGCCAAACGTGATATAAACGGCCTCATATCCTTGAAGATTAGAGTGTGAAAGTAATTGACGTAATTCGAAAGCGATGATTGGATGGCGTGTGGTAATATAAATAGATGTCTGTCCGTGAGGGTTGTAATGTTTACTGCGTAGTTAATATCACTCCTCCACGAACAAAACAATGATATGGGAATAATACGAGACATTATAACCTGCCAATTTAACTTTGCGAGCATTATGTAGTGAGTCGTATAAAACTCGGTTTCTTACATATATACTTTAGGATTAAAATTACTTAATTTATCCAAAAAATAATGCATTAAATTGTAAGATATTCCTCACAGTATCAAAAATTACTCGTCAAGGGAACTTTATGTCGCAGATATAAGTTATTCATACTAGTAACTAATTGAAAAACCCCTTCAGATGTCTTTATAGCATTCACAGCACAGTGCGTTAGTTATCTCAAGGTAATAAACCTTAAATTCAATGTACACATTTCACTAATTTCGAATTTAAGGCTAGAGTTGCGCATTTCAGTGCAAACGCAAGAAATTACGCCTGGATTTCTTGATAGCTTAAAAAGCGAGCGGCTCCGCAGACTTTTGAGCAACTGTACTGCACTCAACCTCGCGAGGGTTACGAATTACCGTTGATTCTCCCAGAGATGTAAACGAGCTGAAAGCACCCCAATGTTTATAAAATCCTCATCTCACGTTCGGCCTTTGTGGAAGGCACGCACCAGAATGTCTGCCGATACGATTAATTGTACTCCACACTTATGTCTCCTAGGGTATATTTTATAGCTCGGTTAGGAGGCATAAATTGAAAAAGGAGTAAAAAAAACGCCATCAATACTTCTCAAGAGGGACGCTGATTAAAAATCGATGCCCCGTTCTAAGTTCTTTTTCTTCCCTTCTTTCCGCCTCAATTCTCCCTCGGTTAGCATGCCTTAACCACTTTGCGTTTTTTCCTCGGCGATTATGTAAGGCGTTGCTCGCTTTGAGGACAAAAACAGCTCTGTCTGCCTTAAGCCGCGCGGGTGTGAGGTTATGTGCCGGGGAGAGGATGGCTTTAACGGGGATCCGAGGGGGAGGCAGGAGCTTGAACTCCAGCGAATAGTGGAGTAAAAAAGGGTTTTCCTCGTTCGATGTGGAAAACTTTTTCGAAAAGGATGAAATATAGGAGGGGAGTGTCTAAAAAGGAGAAAAATGTTCGGAGAATAAAAACAGTATCGTCTAAAGGAGTAGGATCCCGTTCTCTCTCTTACGCCGCCTGTTAATCAAATCCCTAATGAGACCGGCTAACTCATCCGTTACGCCGCCAGAGGGCAACCCTTTCTTGCACTCCCCATCCTCCGGTGCCATTACGTCTTTATCTCTTATGCTGGGTCGCTTATTCGCTCACATTTATTACTGCTATTTTTTTCATCGGGGCAAATTAAATCGGCAATATGTTAAAAATCAAGTCCGGGTGATATTAATTCTCAGAGATAAATCACGTCCCAATAGGCGCTCTCGATGCCAGTAGCAATATTATTTTTTCCGATGTGTAAACAAACGAGACGTTTTCTTTCGCCTAATTTTATAGCCTTGGATTAATTTCAGACGAGGTTAGCTCGGAGAATGAAAGTAGCTTGCAGCGGCTTATTCAAGCGGAACATCGGCGGAATTTTCGTAACCTATTGAGGAAACTAAGCCATTTAAGATTTTTGCTTTTCTGATGCATTCAAAGATGGAAGATATATCGGAATTGCAACGTAACTTTTTCCGGGTTTATTATTTAGGATTGAACTAAAAGAAGAATTAAAATGACGAATCAGTAACTGAGTTGTGGTTGAATTGAATTGAAGGGATAATGAACGCTGATTAGCTGTCGAGAATTTGCTGATTTTTTATTAGAAATGTTAGGTCTCGTATGAAGAGGTGCCTCTTAGAAGAGCTTCAATTTGATTTATTCAGAAGAACTCCACAAAATAATCTAAAAATATAGGAAATGTAAAACTTTATGCTTATTACTATCAATAGAATTTCTTACTACAATTTGTATTAAAATACATTGTTATTTATGGAATGTTGCAAGCAAAATTCTCTATTTCTTTAAGATATCGAGTATTATTTCATTTTATGTAGCGATATTTTCTAATTGGGACAAAACAGTCATTGTGCCTCGGGCCTCCGATAATCAAGTGCACTTCATGTATTGGGTATGGACATCCTTTGAAATAAATTATCGTTCACTTCAGTTTGTATCGTGGGTATATATACTGGCAGGAAATGAATATCTTAGATCAGGAGACAAAGTGATCAATGATATTTTAAAAATATAAATAATCAAAAAAATTTCGCAACATGAAATCCAAACTCATTTCACATCAATTTAGAGAGCGATTCAAATTTTCGAACAGTCATGCTGAAAACCAAAATTCTCCGATTCTAAAATTCACGCAGGGAAATCAAAGGAGCCAATTCACTAAACTGGGGAGGGCGAAGAGGAAACGAGCAAAGCGACATTTCGATGGGATGGCGAAACCGGTTGCGAGCGAACAATTTTCGCGATCGGCAGTACTTTTTCACCGCCTCGAGATCGCATCTGTCGGCGAAAAGTCTAACGATTCCTCGGACGCCTGTGACGAAAGGCGTAAATCATCTCGCAGTCGCCGCGTCTGAGCGCCGCCTGGGACATGAAATGTTTCCCCGGCGGTGAAAACCTCTGGAATCGCGAACACGATCGGGAAGGAGGGAAAGAAAAAAGTTTCCTGCTTTCGAGTTTGTGCGGAGCGGTAATTTAGCATCGTGAGGATTTCGAACGGCTGTATGTGCGCTCGCGACCGGGTGTAATTGAGATGTACATCGGAGATTACAACGGACGAGGGAAAGGAGATGTGGAGGGGCGATGGAGTTCTCGAGAGTGTTACCAAGGAGACGACGAAATTCCATCGTGCGTCGAAATCGTTTTCAGAGGAGAAATCTATGTCGCGTGAGCATTCGATTACAATAGGAAGTATTTAAGGGTCGTACGAACGTATAATGTCCACGCCTAAATTCATGTTCGTGGATCTCTGTTCGTTAAGTTCTTACTCTAACGGACGTTTACAGCCTCATCCTTTCCGCTATTAGCCCTTGAGAGGGAATGAGGCATGCGAGGCAAGATAAGGAGTGAGGTAGTTTGCCCTTGCTTAATAAAAGCAGGTCGTATTTTAAGTTGAGCACCAGAGGCTTTGTCAAGGGGGTGGTTTTGGTGGTTCAAACCCCCATGAGAATAGAGTCAACGATAAACAGAAGTAAGCGAGAGGATGACATCTCGCGTGTATGCCATACAAACACCGCTGGAGATTCGCAGTTAAAATGGATCAATTTATATTCTCATCAGATTTTGACCAGAAGTATTGCTGCCCCTGAGCTGTAGACAATGCAAAAATTACTCCATGGCACTACACCCCACCAATAGACAAATCCTGGCTACGCCCCTGTTCAGCACATTGATCATATGAATGTCACTCTCTCCAAGCAATGAATTAGGAATGGCGAAGATGAATGCTAATATTTAACATCATTCACATCTCAGAATCTATCATATTAGTCATTAACAATACGGAAACAAATGTAAACGAAAGGAAAATTATTCTCTATCCTATGCAGAAAGACATTTGAAAGTTCATATCGTAATGAATGTATTTTATAGCGCGCATTTACTACTTTCCGATAACGTGAAGCTCATAGGCCAAACGAGAAAGAAATTATATTTGAAAGCAATGTTCTAAATTGCATATCTCAGTACTATCTGTTCCTCTTCTCAGAGAAACTGTACAGTTACCTGTTTGTATAATTATCCTATGAAAGTAGCATAATTGCGTGGAGACGAGATCACAGCAAGAGTTTTAATTGTTGCCAATAACGTCTGGGATGATATACTATCCTTGAGTGCATGGCGCAGTGTTTATTAATTCAAGAAACAGAGAAAGGAGAGGTATTAGAGACCCTCCCTATGGTAGGGACTCTGGGAACTCATGGAACTATGTTTAGGGGAATTAAGACTGGATGTTAAATCAAATTATGTTATTGGATAAAATCTATTCTTGGAATTCTATTGGAATAAGTGGCCGTTTCCTCACGACAGAGATATCTTTAACATGTGCCGTTGTTTGCGTATTTTGTATTGAAAGAATGTGCACTATTTTGTCGGCGAGGGTATTCAAAGGGCAGTAATCTCTTAACCCATAACCTTCACTCCAAGCGGCGTTCCAAGATAAAGAGAATTACATGCGACATAACGTCTCATGCAGCACGTTAGGCGACATCCAATCAATGCTTTATCGCGAGAGAGATGCGAGATTAATTAAACGATACATTAACGATCCGATAGATTCTGACGTAATGGAAGCCTTGCACACATAATTAAGATTCCAGGCGATAAAAGCAGCACATTTCTTCCTTTTTGCAGCGAAAATCTCCGATTTAATGCTACCGCGTTACTTGAGTTTATTGGTGCGATTTCTGCCCTCACGCCTAACTTTTTTATTGGAAAACTGAAATGAAAATTCGGTTACGAACGAATTATTCATTGTTATGCAGATTATGTACTACTACTACAGTTGATAGTTTAAGCTTCATACATTCCCTACCTTCATTGACACGAGTTGGGTTGCAGAAGTAGTAATTTTTAAAATTGCCTCAACAGCTAAGGTCATTTCGCTAGTTGAGCTCCAGCTGGGAATCGATCTCGGAACCGCTTCCACAGAATCCCATGTGGGTAACACGTTACCCCCATGGCTATTCGGAGGCCCCTTAGTAGTTAGGAATCTACCTTTGCCGTGATAAATGGTTGGATCAGTCATATCTACATATTCCTTCCTCACAATTTTCCGACGCATGTAATCCCATGGTATTACGGTAGACATACCCATCCAAAAGATGATAATGTTCATGAATTTATATTCAGTTTTTGGCATAAGATTCAAACCCGGTGTAATTAACCAAATGCTCGAAAATACAGAGTACCATTTACCATGTGCCCGGTAATCAATATGGAGCCATCATTGAATGATTTTCGGACGTGTCAAACTTTCCTGCAGCAGTATCCAGCTGATTCGAACCGTGGGAAATTACTTAGAGAAAAAAAGCGGAATTTGAATATAAATTGTTGGGAAAGGTCACCGTCGGTACGAAACTGTGTTTTACGAAGAATTTAACGATCGTTCAGGGTCATGGGAAAAGGTGAGTGGATAGGGCGAGTCATTGTCTCCTTTAATGAGAATCGAGTCGGCGATTCGGAATCGATTAAAGGTCTCTTTAACGCGCGACCAAGTGCGAGCGGAAGTAGACGGAGGATCAGGGATGGGAGGAGGAAGGAAGTGACTGTGCGTTTATTGTCCTTTGGAACGGACCATCGCACAATGGCAGAGGCACGCACAATTAAACGCTTTCCGGAGTAAAGGTTATCCCCTCAGCCACCTGAGTGGATATGACGCGGATGTCCCCCGTGATCCAAAGATAATTGACGCCTATTCTCGTCTTACCGCCAAGGAAAGAATGTCTATTGACGGAAGTTTTCGTCATCAATTTTCCTACGGGCAATTATTTAAGTGGAGGTGAAAGTGCCGTCATTGAATTCAAATGGTGGCTAAACTCGCAAAACGTCCCAGGTGGGTGGTGAAAAGGCAGATAGTCCGTAACCCGGCGGAGGCATACGAGTCTGGGTGACGAGGTCTTTTAATAAGGGATCACCGTTGGTTCAGTAGCATTTAACGTTTACGACTGCATAAATACTGTCTTCCTCTCTATCGGTGCTCATCCTGAATACGAGAAGCGATGGGAAGGCTTTGGAAACGGAAGGAAGCAATAAATCCCTTGGCGATTTCCGATTTGCGGGCTTTCGACGAAATATACATGTATATTTCACCGTCCGTAGTAATATCTTCGCTGTGTAAGCAAACGTATCTACTGCTGTTTTCACTGGCAGTGACACTATACATCCCATAAATAATTTATGGATAAGGATTAAAATACTGAATGATCAACAGAGGCTGCTAGACGACTTTCAGTCCTGATTTTTTTCATTTTCCTGAGCTTATCCGTATATTTAATTTATATAGTTGCTGTCTTAGATGATGTTTTCCTCTCGGAATCATAATATTTACTTGTTCAAATTTAATAAGAATGAAAATTTTCTGGTAAAAAATGGATAATTTAATGATGTAAAATTTAACGCCAAAAATAGCCAGAGAGAGAATTGGTAAGTCGAGATATTTCAGAAGAGAAGGTTTTGGTTACAATATATTGAATTCTTTTGCGTCGTAACTCTAAATGCAGACTTATATCTCACGAAATGCTCAAGGACTTAATCAATTATTTAGTATAACCTTAACGCGATCCCATCTATTCCAAGGGCGAGCATAAGAAAACTCCAGTGTAGTTTCTTATCTTCTAAGTCTTCAACGTCTGGTGCGAACCTTTCTTATGTAATGGATTACTGATTCAAATATATACTTGGTATAGAGAGATTCAATCTCAGCCGGGAAATTAAGAAAAGCGCAGTTATAAGAGAAAAAAATGAGAAAAAATTCAGTTCATATAATATTCTATTTCCAAAATTTAGCCGAATTTTCGTTCACTCATTTCTGTAGCGAAAACCTAAATAATCATGTTGGGAATGCCTACTTTATCACACATATTTAACTTTGAACCTCCGGAAAACCGAAGATGTTACCTTCGTAATATAGACTGAGAACATAATCCGATTCCTGTTATCGACCCTACCCTTCGTCCCAAAACCGTTACGGTGGCAACATCCTTCGCAATGAACAGGATAATTTACACTTGATTCATGATAATTCCTCATCGATTCGCCATTTACTGCCCTTTGGCTCCCGAACATAAAACTTCTCTTTTGAGGCATCCAAATAAAACTCGAATGTAACTTTCTTCGGACGGGGGCCTCGGAGGACCCGTCCTCCCTATCTGCTTCACACATCTTTTTAAGTCATTATTGTGGCGTGTTTCTTGAAGGAGTCTCCAAGCCCAACAGAAACACGACAGACTCCTACCTGCGGAAAATGCTCTTTCTGCCGTTTCTTCGGCCGACTCTTAAAAACCGCGATTTAAGAGACTTACATGCCGAGGTGGGTATCTTCTGGAATATCTGCTTCCGTCGTGTTACCGACGATTTCCGGTTGGGTTCCCCCACTATATTGGGATGCTTAAATGGCGTGTTTTGGTCCGCGCTTGCGTGAGGAAGATGTTTTTGGGACGAGGGCAACTCCATTGCCGTTGCCAAAGAGACTCAATAGGACATCTAATTGCGACTGTTCGCTAATCTGCACGACTCCACCCAATCGGTCTCTCCCTCCACTAATGGTGTCCAGGTGTAAAGCATTGTGGGTGAGTAGGTACCCACGCCGACTCAGTGCGGCAGCCGCGCTGGGAGCAGCTGCTCGAAATCATGCGCATGGTTCGCTCCCGCCTAATTACATTCTGAGAGCTAACAAATGAAGGCCCTTAAGATATGAAAGCTATCTTGTCGGGAAACCCGAGTATTACTCGTTCCGTGTGTACGTCGTGTTTTTGATGGCGTAATTACTTCGAGCGAACATATTCGAGCATGTTCGAGGAGCTTTTTTTCGTATCAATTGCATATGCTAGTCTCGGAAGTATTAATTACGACTTTATATACGTATTGATATCTTTATCATTGAGATAATTTACTATAATACACTCCAGATCCAGGCGCGCACCTAGGGGGTGGGGGTGGCTATAGGCATCCCGCCCCTTAAATTATAAAAGTATGTCTTTCTGGACCCAACTCTAAAGAATTTGATCAATATATACGTAAAAATTACAAGATTTCTTTATTTACTGTGTTTTCTTATGATGACCATCAATAATTTCGTATTACAACGTTAAGTTTAACACCTTCATTACACTATTACTTATCATCCCTTAGTTTAGCCCCACCAAGCTAAAATTCTAGTTGCGCGATCATTCACGGCCATGCAAATTTAGGATCTACGAGAATTTTCTTTAAAATTTTTAGTATTTAAAGTGGTAATCATCCATATTCTTGAGATGCACTGAATTAGTGGCAGGCAACCTTCCGTTTCTGAAATACATGTACTACGATTTTATGTCATATTTCCGTGACTTTAGTCCAATAATACCCTCGGTGTGTATTTACTTTGATATACTAGGGACGGATGGTTGAAAGACGGTTTAAGTTCAATAAAGATTTATGAAGGATTTATTAATAAATTCCATCAATGAGTCTCGTAAACACCAACACGTATAATTCGTATCACAAGGGTACATTTTACGTAGCTACGTACTATTCTTATAGCGTAGTAAAAAACGCAGCTATCATTAATATATCACGTTCTAAACATAATCCATCGATAAAAACTGATCGTTCGGTTTTCATACCCATAATAAAAAATTGTGATCGTCACGAACGAGGTCTGCCTTGTATTTTCACATCGCGTCTACCTCTGGTGGATGTAGAGGCATTCTTCTCTAATATATTTATCCATCTCTTTTACGAACGTATAGGTTTATTAATTAACATGCAGAGTGTTTTACTTTGAATTAAGAGTGAATTTTTGTTCATTGTCTTATAAATAATAAATGGGTGTAACTTATTATAAATGGGTGTTCAAATTTTATATAGATATATGTTAATATAAGATACCAAACTTCTTGAGGCTTATGAATGAAGCATCACTAAATCTCCCTTCGTTCTCTACCTTACAGATCCAAACGAAGCGCCAAAGATAAAGTGCAACCTGAGGAAGCACAAGCCCAACCGAAAGCCCCGAACGCCGTTCACCACTCAGCAGCTGCTATCACTAGAGAAGAAGTTCCGGGAGAAGCAATATCTGTCCATAGCGGAAAGGGCAGAGTTCTCCTCATCGCTACACCTCACCGAGACCCAGGTCAAGATCTGGTTCCAGAACAGGAGGGCAAAAGCGAAGAGACTTCAGGAGGCGGAGCTGGAGAAGCTCAAGATGGCCGCCAGGCCTCTTTATCCACACCACCACCCCCACCATCCCCATCACCACCCGCCCTTCGGACTGCTTTCCCCGCACCATCCCTCCCATCCGCATCACCATCTCCTCGCAGCTCACCCTCTGGTGCAGATGCAAAGACATCATCAGCACCATCCGCATCCCGCCACGCAGCTGACCTCCATGGGACCATTCCCAGGGCTGTGCCATCAAGCACCGCCCCCGACGCATCCGCCGCCCCACGGGCCTCCACCGCCCCACGCCGCCTCCCCAGCAGCCTCCCCCGCCCTCAGCGCCCCATCGCCCAATCCATCTCCCACGGGATCCGTCGGGATGTCGTAGCGCAACCACCACGTTGAGCCGGTCGAATTGGCCGAAGTGAAAAATGTGTGAAAGCCTGTCAAATGGGGTAACGTGAGGGATGAGACTGACGCTGAAAAGATAATTATAACCGTGCGTTGCTGCGTCGAAATAGAGGCTGCAGTTGGCAATATCGGACTCATCACGCTAGCGAGTGGTGCAACCCAAATGCGAGCCTGAATTAACTCCCCAAAAGTATTCCTTGTAGTTCATTTTGAAAAATGTTAGCGATTTATCGATAGATAAACTGATGACTCTGTCTTCCCAAAAATTTGGGTCCTGCGAGGTCTCTTATAGAGATCCCGAGTTATTCTTCGCCTGCAAAACTGCTTATGAAAGCAGGGACCGTGGAACACGTTTAACCTAAGACGGCAAAAGCACTTGTGATTGTATATTTGGAACTCAAAGAACCAAGTATGTGTTTCGAGCCTAGTGTGTTAGAGTGGTTCAGAACCTCAAATTCTCTTTAATTGAGAATGTAGAATACATTGAATTAATTTCAGAAAGTACTCTAGCCTGGGATTCTGCAGTATGTATATAAGAAGAATGTAAATAACATATGTAAAAGTATGTGTTATCATATTAATAATTATTATTGTGTTATGTATTTGAAAATCGTTGCAGTGAATGTGTTTAGATGCTGAGATGAAAGAATCGAAATGTCTACGAGAATATGTGGAATAAACTGCATATTAAAACATATTTTTGTTTGCCATTTTTTTGCACCTGATTCTTGGGAAGGGAAATTTTTATTATGATGAAATACATTTCATTTATTTAAGTAAATCTTGACTGCTTGCATACAGGAAGAATTCCAAACTTAGTCACTGTGAAAGAAAAAAACTTCATAGTTTGAAAGTGAGTGTTGGAACTTATCGATGATATTTTTATACATTTGTAATATCTTCTTCAAGATATTGTCAAAAAATAAAGCATTATATCAAAATTAAACAATAAATCTTTTCAAATTTAAATGTAATTGATGAAATTTAAGGAAGCAATTTAAAATTTTGATAAACGTATATCCATTCTAATATACCATTAGAAGAATAACTAATTGCTTATAATTGAAAACTTCGCACACCGGTGGACGCACACACTATGAAATAATCAATCATGGCATCTTTTTTAAGCTTATAAATTGAAGATTAGAAAGCAAATATCCAGGGCTGCATTTTGAGCCGAAACTAATAATTTTACTGAGGCTCATAGCATTTATTAATGTTTTTTTATGAAATTGTTACGCATTTTCAGAACATAACTTTAAGAAAGTAGTGTAATAATCTGTAAAGTAGCTTTCTTACACCAAATTGAATGGAAATGCCGATAATTCTATGATAATTGCTAAATTAGTTAATTTTTAATTCAAAAGTGAGTCAGCAACCCTCTCCAAGATCTTATTTTAGAAACAGGAAAAATTTGAATCGCTGATCCACTAACATTAAAGTTTATCTGATAAAAAAGTAATGAAATTAAAGCTAATGTGACCACTCCTATAATAACTCGAATTCCATTTATAATATAAAGTAGTCGAACTAGTTCTCCTCAAAGAGACCATAAGCCGGGATTTGATAAAAATCGGCGAAGTCAAAAGGATACCGAAAAGATCATGCAACAGTAGATATATTTACATCTGCTTTCATAAAATAACCTATAAAATTATAACGAAAAATGACTCACTGAATTCGCTTTTATGATACATTTGAAGCGAGCATTCAAGTTCCATGGTCGTCCACTTATGACGAGCCAGAGTTTTATGTTTCCGAAAAAAATGGACATTTACTGTCGTTTTATTGCAAGACATCTCCTTCGTCGGAAGGGAACATCTGTCATCATAAAAAATAAACAAAAATGGCTCGGTATTGGTGTACTTGTTCGAATTAAATCGAGATTGGTGTAATTGAGGACACTAGGTATGAAAATATTAACATGGGAAGAATAGAAATTCATTGAGATAATGGAGATGGAATGAGGATGATTGATGCGGAAAATACGAAGGTGGTATAAAAAAGAAGATAAACAAGAGAGATGATGAAATGGAAAAGAGAGCGAAGATTGGATGGAGAAACGAAGAAGAATATAGGAGAGGTGAACCGTCACTTGGGCAATGAAAAATTCGCGACTTTAGCAACAGCAGACATTTGCCATTTGGGGTTTACGACAGTACTTCGCCTCCCTGTATGCTGTCTCTCATCTTTCGTCATTCATCCGTTATCCTTAGGCATTACTTTCCTCTCTCAGCACCCAATTTTTAAAATGTTCATTCCTTCTGCAGAGATGATTCTCCTAAGTCTGTCAACAACCCTCTTTACCTTTTCAAATTATAAACTTCAAACTCTAAAGGTCCCCTTATTTCTTCTTCGCTAGTTTCAGACTCCAAAGAATCGCACCCAAACTGGTATCCTTGTACGAAACAAGAGAATTGTACTTCTTAGAAAAAATAAATTCCTATCGTAACTTTAATCTACTCGCTTCAGTAGTCCGTTACAAGATACTATAAGGACACCAAACCGCTTTATATTCTCATAATTAGCTGAAATAAATTTATGTTATAGTTTTACAGACCTTGACAATTAAAGTTCAATTAGTTCTTGAAATTCTGAGAGAACGCTGAGTATGATTTTTTGGCTCAGAAAATGTTTGTGCTATTATATTTTTCATGTTATTATCGTTAGAAGAGAAGGTAAGTTACTTTACTATTTGTATCACTGAGACTCTAAAGATATATAGATGACAAGTTAACGATTTTTAAGACCGGTGGGTGACAGTGATCCCCCTTAAAACGAATGGAAACTAAGCACATATTCCTGTGTGGATATTAAGTAAATATACAATTCTCGACATATAAAAGATCTCCGTGAATTTCTTACTGACAATTAAACGTCTACTGCCAACGTAACTGTGATAGAGGCACTGAGAAATTTATAATAGGAGAAAACACTGAAATAAGTTCCATGTATAATTTTAAGAAATCTCAGGGATTGTGAGACTACAAAGGTGTTAAAAGTTCAGTTCACCCATAGCCAATAAAAGCGATGAATAACTCTCACGCTACCTTGGCTATATTAAATGTAGAAAATATTAACGATCATAAATACTCACCAGCAGCATCGTCGGAGTTGTTTTCGTTACGTCCTTGGTCCGACGATAGATTCCTCATGATGTGCCTGTAATAGAACCACATTTCGTAAGAACTTATAAGTAATTAATATTAAATAAGTATAAGTAAGTAATATTAAAAACAATACCGCATCGCAAAAGTAACCAACTCTTTTCGGTCATGTACCGTTTATTACATGACAGTGTTTAAAAACTCCATGCATAGAAATATTCGAAAAAATAGTTAGTATTGTATTTTATATAAATGTTATCCATCGATGTTGTATCGTCATTAAAATAATTAATTTTGATGATTTAAATAATTTGAAAAACAGTGAAAAATCGAATCAGAGACTTCTACGTAGTATTTATGGAGTACGTTGTCTGCAAAATGAGGACATTTAGCTTATCGTCTTACAAAGAGAAATAAATATGAAATATATCGAACAATGCAATATTCAAGATTAACTCAATAATGAGAAATTTTGGTGAAATGCAACTGTATGTTTTCAATCTTAATGATTTTAATCCATCTCGTTTTTCAATAATACATTTATTCGCATCTGTTCCTCAATTTTTCAATTCCTACTTATTCTTAAGAGAATGCAGAATTTCGCTAAAATTTCGAACTGTTTGTTCAATGAATCATTTACATCAAAAGCTAACGAAAAACTCGTAATCAGGGAGATTTATTTTAATTGAATTTTTCATAATCATTTTCAGATTAAAAATCTGATTTACGCTCTTCTTAGATCTCTATATAAGAACGAATAACTTTTTTATTGCTTAGAACTAATTTAATTAAGCTTTTAATGAGTGTTGCAAAAGAAAGGTTCCTTCAGGAAGGGATCCAATCTTGTTATTGAATCCCATATATTTCAACAACCCTGACCCTTAACTCCAAATTTTCCCTTTTTATAATAATTGCTGTTCTTGGGAGGTCTAGTTTGAGCGATTTTCAAGCCATTTCCAGCCTTTTTTCGGATAGTTAGCCGCACGCTTCTCGTGGTCTAATGGCAGTCATCAAGAAGCGCCTCAGTACTTTTTTCGTGCGTTTTTATAACCTTTTCATTTCACCAACGAAATGAAATCATGGAAGATTGAAAGTAGTCGTGACTTTTCAATTGAAGGTGATGGCTTATTAATAATAGGGTACAAACATGACTGAAGCCCAAGCATCAACTTCTTTCAAAAATGTATTTCAAAATCTCTGCTGAAATTTTAAATATAGCAATGCGTAGCTAGAAATGATTTAGGCACACATCAACTTACAATTATCGTCGTTTGCTAAATTAAGTGGGATGTTTCGTACAGAAAATGTATGTCTTATGAGAAAAGCTGGGAAGCAGTACCCCACGGTGTCTACGGTCGCTGCGTCCGAGTTGTCAATAGATATCTAGTTGAGATTCACTGGAAATAAAGTCTTTAAAATACCAAGGCTTGTACTAGCATCTATTTTCTCTGATTTTTCTCTCAGGATTAGAACGAATTATGCAACAGAGTAATCGATGATATTCCTTTATTTACATAATAACTTATTACGTAAATAAAGGCTTTATTTAAATCTTCTATTGTTTCTCATCCTGGGCTCTGAAGCATCTGAGTAACGCTCACTGATTTGTCTTACAACATTTTTACAAAACGTATCACCTTTCACTGTACCTTTTCTAATTTCCGAGTACAACACTTGTCGGCCCATAGATTGCATACATGATTGTATTATATAATATTATATATTGTACTGTATTATAATGTATAGTTAAAATGGAGTTTAACTAATCTTCAATATTGGAACGCTATATATAATTTAGATTAACTCTAATCTAATAAGATCTTGTACCAGAATGAAATTCATTCAATATCATTAAATTCTTAGGCCCGCTTTTATAATGTGTTGATAACATGTAGTTTCACTGATCCTCACTTTAAGGCACGGTATTATAATGGTTTTCTAGAGTTTATAGAGAAGATTAGATGTTTTCCTGGTGAATAGTTTGTGTAAATTTTTCTCGGGTTCACACCCGTTAACCCGAGAAAAATTTACACAAACTATTCACCAGGAAAACATCTAATCTTCTCTATAAACTCTAGAAAACCATTATAATACCGTGCCTTAAAGTGAGGATCAGTGAAACTACATGTTATCAACACATTATAAAAGCGGGCCTAAGAATTTAATGATATTGAATGAATTTCATTCTGGTACAAGATCGATGTAAATGATAAATTGGGAAAAATGTCACATCAGCATTGGCTTAAATGATGATAGGTTGTGGAACTGGCCCATTAATGTTGCGAATTAAGACAAGGCTCCATTATTATTTAGTACGTAATATAGATGACTTATATACATGCAAATTATTTAGTCATTTAGAATCTTATCTACATTCACTTCCGAAACTTTTCATTTTCTCCACTTCCAACATTTTCGCCCCTTTTTCCTCCGCAACTTCCCTTTGCAGATTCCAACAGAAAGCTGTGGAGCGCGTTTCTTCAAAGTTTCTCGTGCGTGTCCGGATGGAGAGATGTGTGTCCTCAGATGGAGACCAATGATACACTCGTTTAATGAGACGCATTTTCTCTTTTCATCTTTGCACTGTTCCGCCTTAACCCCCCCTCCCCGTCTTTAACTCAGTTCCTTATTCTCTCGCTCTCCTTTCTTTTCCCATCATTCACT
Source organism: Ladona fulva (assembly GCA_000376725.2). NCBI lineage: Eukaryota > Metazoa > Arthropoda > Insecta > Odonata > Libellulidae > Ladona > Ladona fulva. The sequence continues at coordinate 98,924 of KZ308501.1, forward strand.
TCCTATTTATTCCTAAGCTGTATACGAAAATGCTATTCCTCTTTCCTTTGTCTCAGTCTTCCGTCTCTTCAAGTGCCTTTCCTCAGCAGATCCTTTCCTATCCCTACAGTTGATTCAACATCACAAAGAAACCACGCTATTCCTATGGCCTCATGCACGTCAATCTCAAGGAAGTATGGCGCGCGATGTTGCAACATTAAGTTTGTGAAATTTTTTCAAAAATATTTAGTGGTGGAAGATCTACAAGTTTTCTAGCGAAAAACTCGAAGAAGCGTTTCTTAATTTAACGCCCTGGTCAAATCAGAAGACATTACTGCCGTCAGTTGTGGTTAAAGTGGAATTTACCAGAGACTCGGGAATTAACCCGAGAAGTGTTTATTCATATTCAGTGATTTTGAGCACAAGAATCAGATTAGAGAATCAAATAAGACACAAAGATTTATCAGTCATTATTAATACTTATCGAAGTCCTGGTGACGTAACGTAATTTGGAACAACCAAAGATTTTAGCTCTATTCCCTTTTAAAACAGGGCATTTCTCGGTATGGAATTTCGCTCCTGATCAAGTTTGTTTTATAGATACGATCAATTTTGTAGGAAGAAATGAATGCAAAAATTATTTCAGAGAATCGGGAGAAATAGTAGAGGTATATATTTTGGGCCTTCATAATTCCATTGAGCCTTCATAAAGATGACTTAAGTAAAGTTCTTAGTCTCAATCTGCGTGCAATTTGAAAACCCGCTGACATACACTTGAACTGAACTACAAGCAATTTTATCCTAAGTTATCAAAAAAAAATCTAATATCATTTATGACATTGTTAATCGGTGTATTTTGCATTTTGCTAGGAGTACTAAGAAAGAAAGGAAGAGGACGGCCTAAAAAGAAGTTTTTGGACGAGATTCAGAAAAAGATAGGATGCAGCAACTACGTGGCATTGAGGCGAACAGCAAGTGACGGAGAGGAATGGTTGCAACAACAAGGCACCAGCCTTTAGATATAAGAATCGGTGTATAAGTTTAAATACCATCTGGTTTTAGAGTTCTTGCATTTTAGAAAATATAATTGTATCTAATTTTAGTCTTTTTGCATCTCCCATATCGGGATTATCTCGCTCCGACTTCCAAGTACATCCACGGTATCTCTTTTCCAAATTAAATTCCCTTCCCCGACTTCATATTCTCCCTACGTTGCTATGTTAAACTTCCTTTCACGTCAACTCTTTATCATCCGGACTAATAATGGAGTGAGAACACACGAATAACTAAATTACACAGAGAATCCAAGCATATTAATTAAAATTAACTCTAATATTTTCGTAAGTTAATAATATATTATTATTTGTGCAAATAATCCCTTATTTTTGAATGTTTTATGGATTTATTAAGAGAATCTCACCCGACCGCGGATTCTTTTAGCAGCGATAATGTAATTGTATTCGTTCTCTTTGTTTCGTAAAAATGTCTTACATAAATTCTGCACGTATTGATACGGGAGGACACTTTTGTGCATACAGCGGAAAATATCAACGAATAGTAAAATATAAAATAATTCACGGATGATACGCATTATGGATAACCCACCCACGGATAATCGGGAGCTCACTGTATCTTATAGGCATTCCGTGAACTCCTCTTCCAATATTCTTCTCTATTCTCTTTTCCTCACACCCTCCCCTATTCTTCTGTCCAACCTTGTTTTCCCTCATCTAATGGCAATATCTGCTTGACCCTGCCATCTCAGAGGAAGAAGGAAACGCTTTCCTCCACTTTTACGAGGAATGAGTCGAATCCTAAACGGAACAAGGAAAGCCATTCTCCTCTTCAGTGTAAACGAAACATCTCCCATTACGAAAAGATTTCACCCTCGATATAGCACTAGGACTTCTGTAGAGAGGCGCACTTTAAACAGTCATCTCTTTTTCCAAACAACCCGATAATTCTATCGCAAACGCGTGCCGATGAAAATCTGACGATTTCTTAAATGTTGTTTACTATTACGCATTGACGCGTGATGAAGCGTATCACTATGGTTCAAAGGTTCTGCTGATAAATCGAGAAAAGAAACGGAGAAAAATTCTCATGCAAAACCACTGCTGTGGTTTGACCTGTTAATAGATTAAAAATTTATTGGTGGAGAATGACTAAAACTGAGCGCCACCCTAACGCAAGATGGACCAAGGATATTAAGTAGAGGAGATCGCCTATCGTTTCTGTGAAATAGGAATTTACAGCACGTAAGGTATGTACATCCATAGGCAATTTTGCCTATGGATGTACCATAGGTGGCGTTGACGGTAACTTCGATAACAACAAAAATTGCAGCCGTCCGTTTTATTCTATAAAGAGCAGAGGTAGTTAATGATTTACTTATTTAGAAGATTTAAAAACAGCCAAAATTAACCTACTATCTCTAACAATGCAATATTTCTCAATACCATTAACTTCTCACTTCAACGTCTTGCTTTTGTTATACACAATTACACATGAAAATTGTCTGTAAAATTTTTGGAAACGGTCATTACTTCTTCCAATAATCATGTATCTGCAGCACATTGATCTTTCACACTGAAGGGATAGTACCACTTGTTTACTACCCGAGCTGGCCCCGTCCAGAGACCCCCTTTGGCTATTCTGCTATACATTTCTAATATTTTCCATCTTTTCCACGGTTTTTGAATTTCATCACGAAATCCCCGTTAACAATTAGGCCTTAATAATCAAGCCTCCCAAATTAATTAAACCGAATCACTTCTGTCCTTCAACAGTCATCCTGGAAAGAGGTCAGAGACGTGAAACTAGCAAAAATGATCGCCGTTGAGCTTACAACGCGTCTGGCTGCGGATTGCTCTTCTCCTCGGCGCAGATAAAGATCCGTCTTTTTGTATCTCTATGCGAGAGGCGCATGCGTCCCTTTGGTAATCGAATATGCGCGGCGGAGAGGGTGAGGGCGGGGAGGCGCAGGGAGGACGACGTCACTTCCAGGAGGAGAGTCCCCCCACTTATCTCGGAATCTCATCCTCCAGCCGCCACACCCTACCCCTGCCATCATTATACAGACGTCTTCCTATGCTCCGCTCAGGTTCATAATTAGTCACTCCGTTCATAAATACAAATATTTCTTTTTCCCGTTCGAAACTATACCCTGATGAAACATTTCCATGTCACGCTGCCTTTAAAGAGGGGCGGTTATTCGAGCTACTTCGCTGATCCGTTGCTTTAGGACAGGCTTAAGCGTTGGTGAGCGTTACGAAGACTAAATGAAAAAAAATATGGGTGGTAATTTTATTCAGCAGCCTCCAAAGCATTAATTTGCAAACATTTTTGTTGGGACTGCTCTTCTTTCCAAGCTCCATATATTTAATACTAAGCAAAAATGTTTTGACTTTGTTGACTGCTTCACAACATTTATAGAGATTAATTGTATTATATTTCATTAGCACGATTTTGGCATTACAATATACAGAGCGTAATTCTGCCAGATACTCAATGTGCATTTGTATATCGATGATTCCCAATTGCTTATTATTTTAGAATATATATCACTGCTTACACAAGTCGCGCAAAATTTAAATCACATTGACTTTTGCCCTTCAAGCACTCGCGTTAGTTTTCAGACATTTCATCTCTTCTTGTCTGGTCTGATTTCCTTTCCATGTGAAAAACTTGTTATAATCTCGAGTACGCAGCACCTCCGTTTAGTTTATATGAGCTACAAATATTTTATATACATCTAAATTATGAAAAAAAGCCTATACTAACAAGAATGATTTTCGTTAGGCATATATTCACAAATGTTTAAGCAAATTACCAAACGATCAAACGACAGCGAAATAACAAATGTTCAAAGAGATTGCTCAACTTAAACGATGTTAAAGAAGGGTAAGTTTCAAAAAAAGTGAATTCAACATGATTATTTATTGAGTTAAAAATTATCAATGATNAAGGAATGAGTATATAATTGCATAATTGTTTTATTATGTAAATGGGTTTATAGCCGTAATAAAATTTATTATTATTATTAAAATACGCCTCATATATCTTGTTGTATGATGAACTCCGTATATCATAGATTAAACCTGTACTTTACAATCGAATCATATTTCTGATAAAAATTATTCCTCTATTTCATAGAAAGAAACTTTAGCACAGTATTTACCATCACGATGAAAATTAAGATAATAAATAAGAACATTTTAAGGAATAAGTTCCATCAAATCTGGTTCCATGCTATTGCACTCATAGAGAGATAGCAAAAACTCCATGGTTTAGCAAGTAGTTTCTCTTAGCAGCGCATCTATTACCTAAATAAGTTGATAATATTTCATTCATATATGAGGTTTTCCACGCTTAGATAGCACTGAAGAGTCGTGTTGGATTAAATAAATCACTTAACTTTAAAATCCGTGGAATGAAAACCTATTCAAAAATGCTTAATCTTGGATGTTCTAGAGAATGTTTCTGACGCAGCTTCATTTAAAGGACTTTACATCATCTTCTGTACGGAACGAAGGATAGATTGTCAAACAAGAAGATCAATTGAACAAAAAGTCATTTTTCAAGATTTTAACCACGTGGATACCACAATCACCTTGTCGTCCATGGTTCGTGCATGCATTATATATCTTGTTAATGAACAGGAAGGGCTATGACTAACAGTTATATTTTAAAGTAAAGCTATCTGGTCTTCAAAATTTTTATCCAGCAAGATCAGTGAAATTTGAATCAAGGAATAAGAAACTCTCTTTTCGAAATGTCAATCATTGCTTGGGGAGCTTTCAGAAAAAATACACACTAATTGTAACAAAATATGTATGTAATGTGCTCTTTTTGAATTTTTTCTTATTCACCTTAATTCAGTCAAAGACGCAAATTCGATTACTCATTAACAACTGCCATAGAAGCCATCAAGTGGTATCTCAATATGAAAAGATACCGGCCTCTTACTATTTTCCCATTGCTAAGCTGCGGCATAAGGTTTCTCGCAGTTTTTCCTGAGCTCAGTTTTTGCCTCTGCTTTTAATGTCCAAGGACTCAAATGCCGTTAAATCGAGCTCCTTTTTCCTTCCCTGTGATCTTCATCTTTAGCCTTATTCCCCTTCCACGTCCTATTTTTTGCTCCTGATTTTTTCTCGTGGATCCCTTGGCATTTTTCATTCGATAAACTACTTCTAACGTCCTGTCGTGCTCGTTTCGAGAGGGCCGGTAGTTGTTGTGTCACTTCTTTCATTATCGATCTCTTCCATCGTTATACGAAGCGATTCGTCTGAATGGTTATTTGCTTATGCTTTTTATCTGATAGAACCACATCTTATAAATGTAATTCGTTATCGATTACTTTGTGAAAGGTCCCTGTTTTGAAAATTACGCTTTAGTACTCTTTAAGAAATACTACCCTTTAAATGAATGAAGTGGACGGTGTGATTAAACTCATCGCACAATGGAAATAGCGGAAGTTTTATTTTTGGGACTTTTTAAATACTAGGAACGAATCCTAAAGTATTCATTCCGCACGAAGTAATGTACTGAAGTAATGGGCAACTCAAAAGAATTGAAAGGCCGCTTATATTCGAAGAAATATTAACGCATACCGATAAATAATTTTTAGAAAACGACGGTGATTTTTATTATTTACGACAAATATTTATTTAAGCAAAAAATAGGAGAACACAATTGATGCGAAGAATCATTTTTTTAGGAAGATTTTTGCGATTTGCAATGGAGTGATTGATAGAGTTTCTCTACGCGACCCTTCTTTTGATTCCTGCACTTATTCTACAGCTTTTAAATAATTACCGATTTTTGAGAATAATAGCAATTTCCAAATCCATAGCGGACTGCAAGATTAACCCTATCGGACCGTATGTTGCGCAGACCTGAATTCGAAATCAATGATTGTTTCTGAAATATTAACAAGAATAACGCATATTAATATATAATTTTTCACCTGGTTAAAAGGAACTTTAAAATTTAATTTAGATTCAATTTTATTACCTCTAATTACCAAACATTCACTTTTTGCTTCAAAATCGTGATCATTACTTTACTGCTCAGAAAAATAGTGCTATAAAAATTAAAAACGTTCAGCAATCTATAAGAGCCCTGTTAAACTTTTGGCACTTATCTCCTAACATCCCCTCAACGTCCCAAAGCCTACACCATTTCCCCTTTCTATTCTCCCGAACACGGCTTCCAAACTCTACGTCTCTTATCTCCACAGCTTTAAACTCCTCTTTTGTACCCCTTCCTTTCGTCGCCTATCTCTAAGCAGCATCTCATGGAGCGGTCCCTTCATCCTGGCATGGCCGTCAGATTCCCTCATCTGACATGGCGGCATCACCTCACCTGAATGCTCCGACTAATTGCCCCTTGGAAATAGCTCACGTCTCCAAATTGGGGGCGCTCCGCAAGGCATCGCTTTAGGCCCACTTGCCTACCTCCCCTGGTGGCCTTCGCCTACCTCCAAGTTTTGCTCCTCTATTTAATGCCTTCCTTCCTTTATCACCTCTTTCCTTTCATTCATTTGGAAGTCTCTTTCTCCCATTTCAATGCCCTGTATTCTTACTGTTTGTATGTGTTTGTCACTTCATTTCATGCTACCCCTGTCAAGGAATTTCCTTATTAATTGTATATATCGATTATACAATTACAAAAATAATTAGACATTTTGGTTATTGAATTAGTTGAAGTTTTTGAAAGGATGTTATATGGCGTAATATTGCTTTGGGATAGTTTAAAATTGAGTTTTCCAAAACTTATGCCATTGTCAGATACCTATAGATATTTTAGATATGGTGACTTGCTTCCTTGAAGCGAATTTACCACTGAGTTGGAGGGTTAAAGATAGAGAGAGAGCGGGTACCTAGTTTATTAATTTAAGCATTTAATATTTTGCTTAAACTTTTAACCCTAACGATGATCTTTTCAACCATATCGCATCCTTTTGGTTCGTTAAATAAAATTGAGATGCGGCAAATAAAGTTACAGAATACCATCATCTCCTCAAAGCTTCCGTATTCTTCTATATCTTATATAAAAAATATCCTCTTCAAGCTATGGAAGCGTAAAGATATGCCAAAGATACGATTTGAAATTCCTAAACATGTCCTAAAAATTCTTAAATATTCAGTGTATGAATTGGTGGTCTTCTCATTTTATTTAAGAGGATATTAATTACAAATTTATTGCTTGAAATCATCGTTTTAATAATACTCCATTATGTATAATCCAATATCAAGGCTATTTAAAGCTCTTTGGCACATATACCTTTCGTCAAATTACCCATTTTAAACTAAAAATATATATCAGAGTTTTAGTTATGACGGCAGTGTTGTACAGCGGAATGTCGGCAAATAATTCTAGAGTTGAGGAGTTAAACTAGTTGTAATTCTAAATGTATTATCAGTACTTAATTAGAGTTTATTTCCTTACGCAACAACGGAATACTTTGAGTGTGTCCCATAAACAAAGTGTAATCTATCCCCAACGATATATTGCCACAGGTTTGGAGCGATCCCAGGGTTCTGGTACGGTAGAGGATGTATTGTAGACTTCACTTACACACGGCAATTAAACAGATTTCGAGATCAATGCATCTGGGAAGTAACAAAATTAGTCCGAGGGATGATATCTACGTTATTAATTGAGCGCCATCTGGCAGATCTCTTGTGGAATTCCGTTCCAGATGAATCGAGCGGTGTTTGAACGAGGTTGACGATAGGCAGCCATGTTAAGCTTATATTTCCGTTCGAAAACGGTCATTCTTAGCTCGTATCTAGGTTTGTCTCGCAGGTGTATCTGAGTATTATAACCTGGGATCCAAGATTATCTAAATGCTCTACATGTTTCAGAGGAAACATAAATTTAAGAAACTTAATTGAACTAAACTCCTGTCTTTGTTCCCATCCGACTTTCTTGGTTGCCCATGATTGTATCTTCAAATGGTGCCGATCATCAAATATTTTTACATGGATGAGTCCCGGATAAGGCTGAATGCATTGGGCTGATTTGATCCCGAATGTTAAATTCCTGGAAACACCAGAGTTAATGACGGATATCTGCATAACAAGGCAGAAAATTTTTCATGAAAATGCATTCAACCTTTATCTAGAAATAATTATACACTTTTTCCTACGCAAATTGAGATATGCATTGTTGGAGCCTCTCACGAAATCGATATGAGAGCAGTTGCGTTTTAATTGGATCATTTTTGATATTACTTTACAGTCAAACGCGCCAAAAGACTATGAAAAATAAGTCTAACATTTATTTCTTGATTTGTTTATCGTTGGAGAACGGAAGGCGTGAATAGAGAAGCAGAGATTCAAAAATATTAAAATGATTAAATGAATGGATAGTTCTAATAATATTTGCTTTTCTTTTTTCAGTAATCAAGTTATCTCTCTGTACTGTCACCAGCCCCAAGGCTGGTTTGTACTCCATCTCCAACACCTTCAGCTACGAAAAGCTTCGAGAGGGGGCTAAGGCGACTAGGCAAAATGAGGATTCAGGTAGTTTGCCATTGCTTCCCTCACTGAGACAGAATGCTGTAAGCGGAACAAGTCCACGTATGTGAAGCACAAAGACTCTGCAAGAAACACTTTACATAGCATCCTAAAAGGATAGACCTTTGTTAGTGCCACTGCTTAGTATCACTCATACCTAAGTAGCTATCATATTAATACAGCCATGAGAAAAAGTGAGACAAAAGTAAACGAAATATACATTTTTCTCTATCCTGTACCAAAAGACAAATTAAAAATATCCCCTTCATCACGGTATGTTAGGACCGTAATCAAGTTAATCAAACAAAAACTAACGGCATTCCATTCCAGTTTCTAACGTAAATTTGCAAAACATGTTTCAAAACGACCATATTACTTTTCGAAAATAAATTTTTGCATCACATCAGTAAACTAACAATTTGATATTTGCAATAAGATTTTGAGGACGCAAGCCTTACTTCATTGTCGTTGAATATTCATCTTAAAGGTACGAAACCTACTTATTTGGGCAGTAAAATAGTGCATGGAAATATGTACACGTTGTTACACGACGTTGCGTACACCCAGAGTCGTTTTTGTACGAAAAAGACCAGGAGAAAATCATGGACCATATAGCATCTTCGAGTCCCTCTTTTGATCCGATTTCTCTCTCCCATTCCACTGCTAAACGATCCCTTTCCCAATCCGATTTAAATGTAAAATGGATTATAAATAATTGGCCTTCTAACAGGTTCGTCACTTTTGATCAACGTCAATTACAGAGCCATTCCTACAATAAACCCCTCTAAAAAGCGCGCATATCTCCTTTTGATCGCTTCCCATCCTCTCGTCTTACGACCTCCTTCAAATAACGGACTCGCATAAGGCCAATTAGCCGGATTTCTACTCCTTTCGCCATCTCCTAATTATTTACCCGCCTCTTTTTATGTTTTGTTTCCGCCGCTTCGGGGGAGGCTATCCCCTTAATTCGGGACATGAAAAGACGCACCTCATAATCCTCTATCGGGCGGAAAAAAACACTGTCAGAAAGCGCAAGCGAGCGAGAGGAGGGAGAGATAAGGCCTTCCTCTTCCATTCCTCCTTTCTCTTTTTTCGTTCTCACTCCGATTGGATCTACAAGGAGCGAGAGGAGGAAATATCGTCGTTTTTGGCTTCGATTCAATCCGAGCCGCCTGTGTCCCAAGGATTAGAAGTCCTGACCTTAGTAACCCCATCTGTCGGTGATTCTGAGTGGTACCAAGGACGTCCCTTCAATATCTTTGAACATATCCATCACATATTTACTAGAAAAGACTGGTAACCACCATTACTATATATGCCGAACATAATGCTCACTTAAAGTGAGAAGTTTTTCTTGGTAGTTAGCGTCTCAGCATGATGTTTCAAGGAAAGCTAAATAATATTTCCCTCTGTTAGCTATACTTCTACATAAATGTTGGTCTGTCATACAGATGTAAACGAAAAGAAATTGTATAATTTCCACTTATGAATGGTGATGCGCAAGGGTAATTTTTATGTTATCACAATGTTTAATAATTACTGTGTAAATCGAAACCGATTGAACCGAGTGAAAATTTCAAGAGTTTTCTTTTATTCTAATGCTTTCCTGCTGGATGATGCGGCGAAGATTCTCTCGGGTTAGCAGACAGGTATTCTCGGGCTGGAGGGCCGAGTTTTCTTTTGTTTTATGGTATGAATACCCATCTTTCGTCCATCTTTACAGTATACTTTAAAGTAGACTACGATATGCTATCTGGTCATCTGCTACAGATTTTCCGGCCGCGGTAATTTGTTGGGTCAAGACGAGTTAAGCTTCTGAATACTTCAGTTTTGTATTCATAAATACGTGAAAGCAGTACTACTATTACTCAATAGCAGGCATAATTTTGTAGAATCGACGAATAAAAATGTGTATATTTTGAAATCATTCAAAGTAATTAATATTCTAACATCATATAAGCAAAGATTAAAATTCTTACGTGATGTTCCAAGTCTTGAACAAAATGGAAGAGAATCCTTAATGTATAGATATTTAAAAGTGCCTCCTGTCCCTAGCATAACATATATAATTATTCGATTATATCGTGTATGGCTGACGGAAACGGAAAATTCAGTACTACTGTTTTACATTATCTAGACATGGCATACCTCATGGATAATTTATCATGCGTATGTAAGTTTTTGTCGACTTTTTATGCTTAAATATTAGTAAAAATGTGTTACATGCTAGCATTACGTCAGTGACGTAGCCGACATTCCTTGAGGGGAGGGTCTAAATATTTCTAACTACGAATTGCAACCACTGTTCATTTACAAAATTCTCGCCACTAATTCCTCGTCCTACTTACTTCGAGTCGGATCTTAGGGTGGGGTCCGGACCTCACAGAGTGCCCCTCCCCCCCTCTGACTACACCAATGCTGTATGTAATTGGCCTGACATATACTTAGAACGCAATAAATTTCATCGCTAAATAAATTAAAATAAGATTATATGCCATTTTTTCACTGAACCTGATAACTTAAAAATAGAAACGAACTCGCGCTTTCCTGGTATATTTCACGGATAAATGCTTCTCTTTCTTCCAGCCGGGTTGTTTCTTCAAATAAAGTCGACGTTTCGACTCCTGTCTCCGGATTTACTTTCAGGATTAAGCTAGTTCATAATATGAACGTCGGTGGTGAACTAAAGGAATGGAGTAAGCGCTATATTGAACGCAGGAAAAGGCCACTAGTTCCCAACCTCCGTTCCTTGCTATTCCACGGAAAATGTCTAGTAAGATGCAGTTATTCTTACATTTTGTTGGCAACAATCATCTTAGAGCCCCTCAAGGTTGCATTTTTCAGAACCCTGAACAGTTTACGGATCTGCCAAAAACATTCATTTCAGACTGATTTCAAGAAAAATTTACTGTTGGTAGCCCTGCTTTTCCTCTCCATTTCACCCCTTCCACTCGCTCTTCCTGTCTTGCTATTTGGCCGAACGTGTCACGGCGCGTCTCGATCTAAAAGATGGGCACAAAAGCCAATTAGTCGGGCCATCCAAAAATGTTCCCATCGATAGTGACTTTTCCCCCTTCGCTCCCCATCCTCTGACCTCTTCCTTCCTCTATCTCTCCGTCTCTCTTGGACGTGGTTACCGATCCATCGGCAGAGAGCCGAGATAACAAGGATTTCTTAATGATGACAAATCCGGACATATCTCTTCACATATTCCCGGTGTATTTTTTCCATCAGAACGCCGAAGAATTGAAACTCAAGTTCCCTTCTCTCGAGTTAATGGTCTCCGGGGTATTCGAAAAACGATTCAGTATCTCCCTCTCTCTCTCGTAAAAACTCTCTCCGTGGAATCGAGTGTATTTCCAGAAAAATCGGAGCGGTCGAAAATATTCGGGAAAATACCTCAAGCGGGGGAAATTATGCTGAGGCGGAAATATGCACACGGAGAAAATAAGTCTACGAAATTAGAGTCGTAAAATATACTACGGAATTCCCTTGAGGACGCGCATACCGAGACAGAACGACCCGTAAGAGATTATATATAAATGCATTTTCTTACGTTTATCCGACGGAATGCACCCTTCGGGAAACAGGCGAACGTTGAAGATTCCATTTCCCATTTATGATACATTCAGTGACGAGGGAGACCATTATTTGATACCATGGAAACGGGAAGGACGTGAACCAGACGTGTCCCTGCCCTTTCTTTGCGGACGTAGATATTATTTATGGATCGATATTAATATAAAAAAGAAGACCCTCGTGTTCATCCTTGAAAGGGATTGGACATGAAATATTGCACGGGGTTATTTCGATCGATGGGATTTATTGCAGCGGAAAAATTCTTCAAATGCGCCCCGCGCAAACTCTTCTCCATATTTATTGCCGCGCTGCGTCGACTCGGATCACTCTGCTGTCGTCCTCGGGTCGACTTGGAATCTCGGTCGTCAAAATCGGTACTTTGATCGATTCGATTTTCGGTTTCCCTTGGCGTGGACAGTCAACTTCATTATTTTCTCTCCGCTGTTCCGAACTCGGACGTGGCATGGGAATTCAACGAGAGGCCCGTCATTGTCGAACGTTTCTTTTTTACCGCTAATAAAGAAATTCTTCTGGTTTTACTGGCCGAAAATATTTGTTTTCCGTCCAGAAACCGAACGCGGATGAAAGTAAAAAAGGAGCGAGATTTTCCCGTCCTATGGAAACCTGTTCGCCAAAAGTCGAAGCCTTTTTTCCATAACCATGAAGTATGCTTCTGAAATTCTTTCCCTTCGAGGCAGGAAGCTCAGTCGTATGCTATTCATCGTTTCCAAAAATGTGGAATCGTTCTCAGTGAATAAGTGCAGCGAACTAACTCCGAGGAATAACCGAGGTCTTGCTATAAATCTTTCGGATGAACTGTCAATTATCAAGGAATTCTTTCCCAATTGTTTTGAAAACTAAAAGAAAAATATGATCCATGAATAGCCGTAAATATATACATGGAAACATCTGTATATAGATGGAATTGTCAAGTGAAAAACTGGCTTCAAAATATTGTGTCGTTCGCCAGAATTTTTAAAAGATTATACTGCGTCGGCGGTGATACTTCAGAATATTGCGGTAATATTTCGGTAATAATTGTTATAGATTCTTATAAAGATCAATACCTGCAATAAAGACATCATTAAATTGCATACTTTGTATCGAGATTTCCTATTCATCTTTTGATTAACAGGGCTTTAACTTTCCCAGTTTTAAAAACTGTTTTTAAAGTTCAATTCGGAATCTATTCTTGTGAGTCTATTATACTGTTTGGAAAGTATTCAGTCCGAAGACCTCAGCTTTGGACCTCATCCACTTCACCATCCGCTTCGAAGAGCTAGGAGAATCAAGTGTGGCTTACTAGGCAAGATGAGGAGTGAGGTTGTGTGCCCTTGCTTTTCTCACCGAGCCAGGTGAGTAAAGCTGATATTGCTGAAGTAATTTATCTCAAAATATTTAAAAAGAAAAATATGCCGAGAATATCAAAATCTAAATTTTATTTAAAGGGATAAACCGGAGAAGAAGTCTTTTAATCACCAAACCTTCCAAGAAAATTTCAAATACGTTGTAAAGAGAGATAATTACGGAAGTATACTGCTTGAGTATAGGGGTAGAAATTGGCTAAAATATGGAAAATATTAGTCTTTAAGTCGCTTTGTTATACTCGTATCAAGATCTGCATGCATGGATGGATATATGAATTTCAAAAGTGAAAATTGGAGGTCCTTGGGCCATATAACCGTGCGATCGCAAACGACTGAAAAAAACTGTGTGATGAACCATTTTCTGGAAATGAATGCCGACGAATGATTTGCATCTTTATAATTAAATTTCGTTAACATTCCTTGAGTGGTATCCGGTAAAACGAATTAGGCCGGTTTTTTCAAACGGAATTTCTTTTTTATGAGCATTCCCCAAAAACAAACATTCTGGTGTCCAAAAACTTGAGGAGGAGGATATTAGTCCTTACCTTTCTTAAAATTCTCTATCAGAGGGATATTTTTTACCTTCGCTAAAGCCAAAATTACTTTTCAAAATGTTTCACTACTTGTAATTTTGGTGAAAAATCTTAAAGAATTTTTTAAATTGAAGCAGAAATAGAATGAGGGTATTAGCCGAGAGGTTTTACCACATTGTTTTTGAAAATTCAGTTATTCAACAATTCCTCATGATGTCATCAAGACTCCACAAAGTGATTGCCTCCTCCGTAAATTTTCAAACAGTGATATTCTATGGAATAATTCAAACACAAAAACTCAAGAGATGCTATCTTGGAAATTTACTCAACTTGAGATTTCAATGGGAAGACAAGCAAATAATAAGGTCCAAAAACTTCCGTAAAAATCAATTTTGACTATTTCAAGTGGGTACCCAACAACCAAGAGAATGCCTTACTACCCTAGAATGCGAGTTCGAGAAGAGGACTTTGTGGCCTTCCACCTCAGGTATATTCTATTGACCTCAACCCCGAAGGAGAGCAGGTGTGATGAGCCGGGTCCCTTCCAGCACATCGTATTCAAAGAAGTACCCGCCATTGTCCCTCCATTTCTCCCACTCGAGTGTATGGGTTGGGTTCGCCATCGAGACGAAATATACACTCCACGGACAACCCACGGGGAGTTCATGCAAGACCCCTGCGGCTGTTCCCGAAAGAGACCTTCTGGTTCGGGCGGGAAAGAACTCCATTGACCGCCCTCCACACCTTTCCCAACACAGTCGTATTTTTCTCATTCTCTACGGAGACTGGACACCTCACACTCTTTCTCCACGCTCCCATTGAAGGCTTCGGAAAGCCATTTCCCCAATGGGGGGGAAAGTCGGAAAAGTCCTCGCTCACAATCGACGCTGTTTACCAGATAACAGTACACGCGTGGACAATAAAACCGTATGGATAGGTTTGTGTATTTAGCAGTCAAGAGAGAGAAAAAGACCTCCTTTCACGGAGAGGGAAAAAAATCCAGGATTTATACAACAGCGGCGAACCGCGGCGAAACGAATATCGCACGAACAACGGATTCGAGCACCCACTTTCGGAAAAAAGGTATTTTTGTGTTTACTCTTCGAACGCCGAAAGTCGACACGGGCATTAATATTCGCGACGCGGGCGGAGAAAACAACGACACGGATACATTTGCGCTTAACACCGCCATCCGTCTTCATCCCGCCGACCGAAGACAGAAGCGCATCGCAATGCGGCGCGGGGCGTGAAATGACCTCGCCGAGGATCCCAATCGATCACCGCGCGGAAAAAATCGCGAAGTGGGAGGGAAACCTCTCCGTAATGGAGATAAACTCTTTTCAATGCCTCCTCTAAAATATCGCGTGACATGCGAGTTGAAAAGCCCTTAGCCTTTCCATTCGTAGCGAAGGGCTCCAATCATCTTCGCTCCTATTTGTTTCCCGACTCCTCCTATATGGGATGATCCATCACGGGGGAAATGCGTGTGGCCTCCATTCATGCTCCACTCAAAGTTTTTTTTCGATCTTTTTATTCCTCGCACGCTCTCACAATAGCGCACGCACGCACGGACCATCGCGGCTCATTCTGAGCCGTCCCTCCGCCGCTAATGTGCGTTCCTCTACTCCCACGAGCATCACCTTCTCACCCTTTCCTACCCCAACATCCACCCTACCATTCCCATCCTTCTCCCGCATGGCACACCTTCCAAGAAGTCAGAACGACGAGAATTACGAAAATAACCTCGTATTCCCGAATCACTGCCGGTTTCAGTTACGTGGTTCCCTTAGCTTTTGTCTTAATCAACTTTTTCTCTGTCACCTTATTCATATACACCGAATAGTTATACAGCTTTCCTTTATTGTTTCATTCAGTTACTGTTTCGTAACGCTATCTTTGTTGATAAATCATTATTTATAGATGTCTTTAACGCAATTTGAAGGCCGATTATTATTGCGTACACTACAATAGTTGGAATTAGAATTTTAATTTGTTACTGTATTAACATCAAGAGCAGCATAGTGATGGATTAACAATTAACCCTTCTTACGATTTTTGCTTAAAGAAGATTTTTCGGCAATTTTCGGACTCTGCTAACGGATGCGGTTACGGCTAACGAATCATTTGGAGGATGCCTATCGCATGAAGGCTTACTAAAAAAACAAGGGAAAATGGACAAGAGAAGAATATAACAGAACGGAAACTCAAACCCGGATCACCAATATGAGATCCAGGTTCTAGTCCCGGTTCTATCCCAGTTCTTTCATGTCCCTCTCTTCTTGGCAACTTTTCTAGGTGCACGCCTTCTCTTTCAATGTCACCTCGAATCCTTTTCCTTGCTAAAAGAAATGAAAACGGGGCCAAAGCTTAGTTTCCCTTTCCAGTAGAAGAATGTGAGCACATGTTTCTTCTGAGCATATGATTGCAAGTAGATTTTCGCAGTGTTTAAGACTAATCGTCTCACGGGAAATATCATCTGAATGTAGATTTCTGAGGACTAAAATGTTTTCGGAACTATCTATCTACGCTATTCGAGGTATCACTGCTCTTTACAAATTACAACATTGTTAGCTATCTCGTCATTGGTGGTACTGCAAACAGTTTTGCATATGCCCCGTGCCACACGCCGCAAGGCAGCTTGAAGGGTATTTATGTAGATGTAGATGTATTGTTTCCCCAGTTTAACGCGTTCACATTACATTCCGGAATTAAAGCATTTACGCCCGGTCGATGTCTGCACCCTGTGGCAGACGCCTTTCTTGCTTAATGTCAGAACCGGCCTGGCGCATGGTCCATCTTCCATTAAGGAGTCAAGACGAGGCGGATTAAGAAAAAGATCCGCATTCCCGCAGATAGGGCAGCATCAGGTAGGACTCGGATGGAATGTCCCGCAGTTTTTACCTTCACGTTCGGGTGGTCTGTTTTGCTTTCATTCTTTTTCCTCGTGCCTTTTGCGGAAAGGAGGCGCGTTTGAGTCTTGATGAAGACGGCGATAGGAAATGAAGGAAGAGGTGGAGTTTGAGAAAGGAATCGAAATAATCGGCGGAGATCGAGGTATTTTGTGATAAAAAGGGAATGCACTGGAGCATGAGATTCTCTCGGATGAGGTAATTGAGAACAAATTGAAACTTTTCCCCTTTTTACGGGTGTATGTCCGGAATGGAGATGACCTCTGAAATAGCGTAAAAACGCTTTTAAAATGCGTGTTCGAAATCAGTAAACCCATGAGTAACTCACGGATGAAAATTACGATTTAATGTACGATACTCAAACCCAATTAAGTGGCTGCAGTCCAAACTCTGAAAGCCATTAACTTGCCTGTTTTTTGCTTAGATGGTCAAGAAGGCGGAGACAATTATGTTGTTAATGGATCTTTTACTAATGCAGAGAAATAGGATATCTCTTTAAATAGCTCCTATGTTGTAGCCAACATTTAGTATCCTAGATTTTAGAGGAATGTGATATATACTGTACTTGTATCAAAGTTAGAATTCCCCCAACTGTCAATTTCCGAAGTCGTTAATAAGAAGAAAGACAAAAGGGTGTTTAACTGCTGAAGTTACCGATACTAATCATTCGAGTTAGGTTTTACCACAATCATAATATTGAATTATATTTTTTCTTATAATATTAGAAGTCGAATTGTTAAAAGTGCTTCGGTTTCCGAGGTTATTTCGCACGAAGGTTCCCACCGGGAATCGAACCCTGGACCGCTTTCACCGAATTTGAACTCGTTGCCCAATTGGCTATCCGGGGGCATTTTTCTTATAATTTAGTACTAAACATTTATCTGGGTAAAATTAACTTGATCGGCAGTGACTTGGTGGAACCAGTTAAGCACCATATTTAATAAAATAAACGTACAGGTATCCAAAAAATTAAAAACACTTCGAAGACAAAGTGCTATTCATTTTTTGGAAACCTCTACACGTATTTAATTAAATACGGTGATTTAACTGCGTATTTTACGCGTGTGTTATTCTTGCATGGGAATTAATATACGGATGACAAGCATATTTAATTTCTTCAAATTGTATCTATTTAACAAAACAAATCTGTCTCCGTAACACTTAATATGACTTTGACCAATATGTATATTAATCTGTGTTTTGTAATTCATAGCTTCTAAATATCCATTACACCAAAGTTCGATTCTAAAATTAAAACGTGATACGTCGAACCATCTTACACCTCCCTAAATACATTAATCTCACAAGTATTTAATTCTCACGATCCCAGCCTATGAAATAATTTTTCTACGTGCATCAAAACATCGAATTTGCCTAGAAACATTTTAGCATCATGTACTGCGATGCTGAAATGAATCGCTGCAGTCACATTCGAGGACGGAAGATTATAAATCGATTAAATTACTATTAAAGGACGGGAAAACAAATACTCATGAGCTTTCATAAATCGCTTTAGATAATCACTCTTTCGAGATTGGGACGAGCCTAGAACCACAAACAATATGAAGATTCCCTGCAGAGAAGATCGAAAGAGGAAATGGTCCTCGAATTGAAAATGAGAAATGGTTGCGTAATCACACAGATTAATGCACTATAAACGCGTATTATCTTCATTTTTCAATCCCTCTCCGTTTCCGATGATGAATGCCTCCATCGGTTCGTTCCCTTTAGTTTTTTAACCGCCTTGTTTCTTAACCAAGTCACACATGATGCTACAATCCATCACCTTTAATGGCCTGATTAAGGACTCATGTTTCTTGCTTAGTTCCTTAAACCTGTCTTGCAAAGCTGAGAAGAGGAGTAAGTAAGGGGAAGATTGAAATTTTGAGGGGAAGTTAAGAATGTCGTGAATTCCCATTAGGAAAATATGGAGTCTGTATTGTTTAAAGAATTTAGAAGAAAAATTAGGGCTTTCCAAAGAAGAGCACGTAAGCGGAATCGCTTAACGTTATATGACTAATGAGTAGTCTGGCCATATGTCCCTACGTACATACAAATGCTATATCATAAAAAAAATGCACTTTGCCTCAGTGATGTTCAATAGCCAAAGAGCCAAACTGAAATTTTGGTTGCAGATAAATTGAAGGAGTACAGCTATACAGTAAATCTGAAATATACAGATATTAAACATTTCCGTAGTTAATATTGTAATCACAAGGGTTGCTAACGTTTTATAATCTATGTTGGGGTTGTGGTGAAAAAATTCAACCTTTATTATTTATTTAGTAATTCTCTGTCCTTTATTGTCCAATTGCA
This sequence comes from Ladona fulva, assembly GCA_000376725.2. NCBI lineage: Eukaryota > Metazoa > Arthropoda > Insecta > Odonata > Libellulidae > Ladona > Ladona fulva. The sequence continues at coordinate 118,132 of KZ308501.1, forward strand.
AGATTGTATCCATCAGAACTATTTGAATTCTTACAAATAATATCTCTAAATTCCAGTAATGAGAGCAGGCGTCAAGAAGTATCTAGTAGAAAAACCGCATCGTTTAAAGAATGGAAAATGCTTAGCTAGGTCTGATATGGTTATCCTACTAATCCGGCACAATAGCGGTTACAGAATTATAGAAGTACAACGAGAGAAATTCTAAAACATTCGTACGTACCTTCAAAATTCTTTACAAACCAACTCAACAATGATGAAGCAGCTAGAGTCAACAGCCAGCACACAATTTTAAATAAGGAATTAAACGAGGACTCATTGTTGCCCATTGTTGTGAATCTATCCCTTCGTGCTTTGAGGCTACATCGAGTCGGAGAAAATGTTAAAAGGACGGGAAAGAGAGGTAGAGGATGACGTAGCCCTCTCCAGGGCTGGAAAATTAAGCGGTGGACTCGAGAAGTTGAAATGAGAAATGTTTCTTAAGTTTCGGAGCCGATCGTACTGAAATAGTGGATTGCATTGGTGAGTACGGCTCTGAGTCGAGCGATGTAATTTAAGATTGGAGATGTTTGGTTAAGCTATAATCTTGGATGCAGAGTATTGATAATAAACAGGTTTCGTCGGTGAATACAAATTAGCTCTTAAGGAAATAATCTTGGTGAAAAAACTCAAAAAGAAATATCCGGAAAAATAGCTTAAGTTTCAGATATTACAACGAAACTACTACTATATATATACTGGAACCTCTCTCTCTCGATTTAAATAAGTTATTTAATTATCGTTTTCATGAATATCGAAATAACGTACACTTTTCATAAGTCCATTTAATACTGTAAAATAGAATAGTTTTTTTTAGGCATGTTAATGCTTTTCTTTCTATTTGAATGTACCAGTATTATTTACATTCACTCTGTTAAATTAATTTTTTTTAATATTGCCAATTTTGATATCAATTTGGATTACGTTCATCACAAAGTAGTTCTCAAATCTATCAATACTCAACAGCGCCGCACCGATAGTACTCCAATGTTTATTTAAAATTTAGCACGAGCATTGAGGACAACCTTTATAGATTTCTATTAATAAAAGAGTGCTTAGAGATCCTTAAGATATATCTCAAACAGCATCTGCCTTAAAGTAGGGCTGATTACAAAACGTATCGGTTCCTTTTCTCCGTAGATTATAATCAATTTTTGATTTCTGTCTTTCATACTCAACTTCTGAATCATTTCCAAAGTACAATTTTCAAAACCCATTGCGGGCCATGGAGTAAGCTGTACTTACACAAGTGATCAATTTTTCGATAGGTTCATTTGCCTTAACATCCCCTACTCAACGCCATTTCTTTCGTATCTTGGTAACTTAACCCACCCTGTAAGTTACCCATCCTAACTATATCTATAACTAATATTTTAACTTTTGTCTTTGTCTTCGCCTCTGCTTTTCCCTTGTATTCTACCTTCAATTACAATCTTTTGCAATCCCACTCCTTTCAATACGTATGTGACCCTCCCATTTCCTCTGTATGTCTTTAATTACTTTAATTAAAGTCCTCTCCTCTCCAACCATCTCTGTACTTCTATACATTTTTTCTATCGACCCAACTTACTTTTTCATTCTACGCCATACTCACATCTCGAAGGCCCCTAATCTGTGATGTCCTGTGATGAATCTCTAGCTGGTCGGATGTTGAGCAGGACTGGCTTACGAAATCTACACCCGTGATAAGAAGGATGTGAATGTAAAAGTGGAAGATATGGAGAGAGAGAAAGAGTGGTGGGGCGGGGCATACCTGGCTGGCCCCGTGTGTGAGGTTCTGCTATGGGGTCAAAGGAAGGGAAGGGGGGAGGGGGACATCGGAGGGCAGAATGGATCCGTAATTGGCCGCCCGCTGAGTCTCTGAAGAGTCGCGCGCGCTCTTGTGAAGGGAAAAAAGGCTGAGGAGGAAGAGAAGTGGATAGAGAGGGAGAAACAAAGGAGTGAGCGCGGGTGGAGATGGGCTAAATGAATAAATTACCCCACCTTAATGATTTGTTGACTTTAAACTTCCTAATTTATCAATCTTCAACGTAAAAATGGCTACTTGCTGCGCCTTTGTTCTACCGAAAAACAAATGGCACTTTTAAGAACACGTTTCTCTCCACATCGCCGCAGTCTATCTCTCTCTTATACATATCATTAAGCGCTAATTTCTAATCGGATTTCCAAAGTGGGTCTATCATTTCATCCCATTTATCAGCACTCTGATTGCTATAACTGTATATTTTTTCTTTAAAAAACGTATAAAATAGCTCTCTCAACTTTTCGGCAGGGAGTCAATGTAGGATGAAATATTAACTCTTTAAGTATTAAATCCAGCCACAAGAGATGGTGAATTCGTCAACTCGGGTTTCATTCCTTGTTCCTAAGGGGCGGTGTGTAGACCGTCGAGGCATATAAAGGTTTCCCAGGCGGTTTCTTTTGATGGAAGGTGGTCAGGTATACTATACAACATTTATTTTCATGAAATCTCTCTCTTATGAAAGCTCTCTCTTTAAGGCATTAATAATTGAGATAATTTCTATGTTTATAATAAATAACAGGAACATCCGTAAGAAGATATCTATGATTTACTTTGCTTATCACGATACCAAAAAAAGCATCTCGTGATAAATTTCTACTCTCTTAATGTTGGTTTATTTACTAAGATAATTACGTTTGTAGCAATTTTTAGAATGTTATGAATAGCCAAAAAGTCGTTACGCATTTATTCTCATCATATCTAACCATATACTAAATCTCTGAACTAATGAAGCGGAATCGATTACCTAGCTTTTCTTGAATGTAATTCCAAACTACCTATGAATAGCATTTTGAAGCTATCGTGAATGCTATGTCTTAAATCGCACAATTTTCCTATACTCACGTGATTGATATGAAATCCTAACGTCTTTTAATAGGAAGAAACTTTCTGCGATGATGATGATCCCTAAAATGAAGTGTAAAATGATAACTGTGTTGCCTACCATTACCTAGGGGTATACAGTTTGTTTCTAAGATAACTAATTTATATTTAAATCTATCAAAACTAAGAAATTTAATAGATTACATAAACTTTTTTGCCTTTGTATACTGATCGCAAATCGTCCTCCTCCCTCGAGACCCTCCTTCATCATCATCATCCTGTTAACTTTCTTCTCAACTCTGTCAGGGTTGGATGATTGTGGACCAGTGACCACCATCTAGTTCTATCTTCCCACCACAACTCATTGCAAACTTTTTCTGCACCTTCCAGTCTTCTACTAATGTATTTTTAAATCATATTCTTCCATCTTTCTCTTGGCCTTTTTCCTTCCTCCTTTCCTTCAAACACTCTCTCTGGCAGTTGTCTTATTTCGATCTTTTCTTGTGACTTTTCTATATTTAGAATTTCTCTTGTCCTTTCATTCCTGATCTTATATTTCTCTGTTTTTCCTAGAATACTTCTTAAGAACTTAATTTCCATTTTGTGAATTTTGTTCTGTCATCGGCCATTCAAGGTCCACGCACTGGAAGCATAGGTGAGAATTGGCACCTACACCACCTACACCCTCCCTAAAAACAATAAATCTCGATACTCGACAGTTAATTGCTGTCGAACAAAGGGATACGAATTATATTCGGCCTAAATCGGTTTCTAATTGAATCATAAACGATCTTTTAGCCTAGGTCTATGCAAGGCAAAGGATTTGACGATGCATCTGGGTTCATTTTAAACCCTGGTCAATATAGATGGACGAAAAGATATACCCAAATGTTTTCAGGAGAGTAGATCGTGAGAGAGGAAACTAACTTAGTCTTCCATGAGATTTAAGTAAGTGGAGGGATTCACAGTTGTTTGTTGAGAGCGAAGGGCTATTTGGTGAGGAGGGAGAAGGGTGAGACCCAGGTGGAGTTGGCGCCGTGGAGTGAGGGCCAAAAGTTAGGGGGAGTGTGGTCCGTACAATAGAGAGAGAATGGTCTCTGAAATGAGGAGAGAGAATGGCCACCTCTCCGTTCCACTCCTCCCTTTGCCTATTCCTCTCTCTTTTCCAAATGGTTCCACACGGTTAGATCTCGGAGAGACGTGTAAATGACTTGCTTGGGCGCCCAGGAGGGGGTGAGTTTCGCCGCTGGTGTGGGAAGGCATATGGGGCATGGGTGCTGGAGTGAGAGGAACATTTTAACGCGAAATTCAATATTAGAGATATATATTAACTTTGAACAACTGCTCATCCAGAAAATCTCGTAGTAAAACGTGTCTGTGCAAACCAACGGTGGCTTTGTAGTCGCCCTTGTATCAATATCAATATCGAGATGCCGTTGGCGATCTTTGACTGTGGCGCCGCTCCTTGTACGTGTGAGGAATCGGGAAATGAAAACAGGGTCTTTGTCTGGCCCGCAACTTTTTTCGCGCTCTGAAATTTGTAAATATTGAGATTTATTTGAACTTGGGTGTTATTCGACGAAGGAGACGTCTGGGGATTTTACAAATCGGAGACAATTACATCTTCAAATATAATTCTGGCGAATCAAAACAACTCGAATTCTTTAAAAGTCGCCGGCAACTTGTGTTAAACTCGAGTTGTAGATTTTGAGCTATGGAAACCGTCCCATAGCTATGGGAACGTGCTAGAGCTGATTATTATCAGGCAATGGCAATATTTTGTCTTTTGTTATGTGTCATATATTTATACACTTTTGTTTCATCTAATTATTGTTATCGGGTAGATTAAAGCAGCTGTACAGATGCAATAGCACCACTTATCAGTTATAAATAATAACTGAGAATTGTGAAACAACATCTAATCGGAAATGTACGACATTCTCTCGGTAAAGTCAATGAAAAAAGCCGTCAAAAATGTGAAACTTCGTAGTAGTGAAAGGAATAAAATTGTTTTACAATGCTTCGAGATGCTGAACCATCCTTAGAAATAGTCGTGGATAGAACTAGTCTGATACAAGGGCAGCGAGGAAAGATTAGTGAAACCATTATCAGTAAATTATCTCGTGAAATTTGAGGTTTCTCCGTCATTTCCCTTTTCGGTGGATTTGTCAGGGCTCACTACTTTCTGATGAAGTTAGATCACGCTGTTTTTGAGAAGTTTTAATAATAACCATCGCAGAGGGGATTGAAATTGAGAGTAGACATTTACATCACAGTTTTTATTCTTTGCAAGGAGATTCTATAGAATTATTTTTTGTGGTACCTTTAAGTGTACGTGAAACTTCTCTCCATTACGCCACAAGTTTCAGATGTTCATAATTCAAAGAACTTTGAAAGAAGAGGCAACTAATATAGAAACTTTTGCGTGCTTTTTGCGGTCTATGAAAACCGAATCCACTTGGTTAACATTTAGACCTTAAGAATGAAATAATATATCTCTCTGTATATAGTGAAACTCTTCCTTTTCTTCGATTTGCCCATCAGCGGAAACATATTTATTTCTGGCTTATTCGGTGAGAAAATTTTCCTATTGCGAAAAAAGAGGAAAAGAAACAAGAAGTACGGGCACAAAAAGAAACAATAAGTCAGTTTGCAAATTTTATACGCCAAACCTGCACAAAATACGGGCCGCGGGCCGCATGCGACCAATTAAGTTTCACCTTGCGGTTCGCAATTGGTTTTGGAATTTAAAATATCACAGAAATTGATAATGAAGTTAAGAACGAAAGGTAGTAATCAAAAACAGGTTCTGGATGAAATATTTTTTAAATATCGACCTCTCATTTAGATAAAAATTACTAGATAGTTACTGAAAAAACCCCTTCACATTACTTATTTATCTATGTTTATATTTTGAATATTTTTTGTACATAATAAAAGAATTTCTTTCGAAAATTCGTCATCTTCGATTCGCGATTGCTTCTACCAAGTCTATGCTGTTATCGCCATCTTTTAAGTAGTGTATTCCAGATATAGACGAAGCTAATAGTAGTATAAGGTATTACAATAAAGGCGCAAGATTTGCATGTTAATTTAAATTTGAAACTTTCATCATTTTAATAGCAATTTTTAACAATAAGGACGCGTTGTTGTACCGTGTAGCGCTCCATGTACACTACATGATACAACAATGTGTCCTCATTGTTAAACATTACTGTCAAAATGGTGAAAGTTTAAATTTTAAATTAAAATCTTGCGCTCTTACTGTAACACCCTATGTTAGTTAGTAGTAATTTTAAAAGTACTTCGACAACTAAGATCATTTCGCACTTGAGGCCCCCTCGGGCAATCGAACCCAGGACATTACCAGAAATCGAATGGCTCCTGGATATTAATGGAATAGAAATGACTATCTGAACTTCTGAAGGCCCTTGTCTTCAAGCAAATGAGAAAGAGGAAACACAATCTCAGAACAACAAGAGTGATTCTCTGCAGCCAAAAGAGAGAAGAAAACGGTGACGTAAAACCACGACTGGAATACTTAAAAGAGTTGAAGAATTCCGATATTTAAATTGGAAAATGATTAACAATGGATATACCAAAAGAGAAATAGTAAGTAGAACATCCCAAGCAAAGAAGGCGTTATACCAGAAACTAACAAGGACTACAGCATATAATACAAGCTTAGACTGTGGTCCATAAAAATCTGTATATGAAGTGTCCTATGGAATGAATGCGAAACATGACACAGAAAATAGAATATTAGCAGCAACGGGGGTGTGATTATACTAGAGGACAACGGAAAAAGAATGTTCGAAAGAAAGAAGTTCAAGTACTAATTAATTAGTCATTTGAAGAGGAAATGAAGAGAGAATCTATATGAGAAATTGATAGAAATACGAACAATCATTAATTGGGCACATACTACGGATGATAGTCCGATAAGGACAGTGTTGGAAGGAATGGTGGGAGGAATTATAACGGAAGACCTAATTCAAATTGTGAGAAAAATACAATTATTAGTGTTACGGTTGATGATGACAAGGCGTTTGGCTAGGAGCAGGACTGTTTATAAAGCTTCAGCAAATCAAATTTTGCAAATTGAACCAATATTCGTATATACGTTACAACTGAATTGAAATTATTCAATATTCGAACGAAAAATTTTTTTCGACCAAATTAATGCTTNGAACAACAAGAGTGATTCTCTGCAGCCAAAAGAGAGAAGAAAACGGTGACGTAAAACCACGACTGGAATACTTAAAAGAGTTGAAGAATTCCGATATTTAAATTGGAAAATGATTAACAATGGATATACCAAAAGAGAAATAGTAAGTAGAACATCCCAAGCAAAGAAGGCGTTATACCAGAAACTAACAAGGACTACAGCATATAATACAAGCTTAGACTGTGGTCCATAAAAATCTGTATATGAAGTGTCCTATGGAATGAATGCGAAACATGACACAGAAAATAGAATATTAGCAGCAACGGGGGTGTGATTCTACTAGAGGACAACGGAAAAAAAATGTTCGGAAGAAAGATGTTCGAGTACTAATTAATTAGTCCTTTGAAGAGGAAATAAAGAGAGAAATTGAAAGAAAGATGAGCAACCATTAATTAAGCACATACCACGGATGATAGTCCGATAAGGACAGTGTTGGAAGGAATGGTGGGAGGAATTATAACGGAAGACCTAATTCAAATTGTGAGAGAAAGACAATTATTAGTGTTGAGGTTGATGATGACAAGGCGTTTGGCTGGGAGCAGGACTGTTTATAGAGCTTCAGCAAATCATATTTTGCAAATTTAACCAATATTCGTATATACGTTACAACTGAATTTAAATTATTCAATATTAGAACGAAAAAATTTTTTTTCGACCAAATTAATGCTTTTTATTATTTAGATAGAGTGATAATGTCAGTTGATATGATATTGAAAAACTGATCTGTGAAATGCATTCAGTATTGTTATTATATTTCAATAACATGAAAGCAAAATTTTCCATGACTCGGAATTATATGTGCCTTGGCAAGCGTAAAATTCAGAAGTCAATTTTCCACCAAAATTTAAAATTTGTAATTTTGCTCCCCAACCCCTACTTTATATTTATGAATTTTATTTCCTAATCCTCTTCTCTAGTCTTGATCTGTATTTGTTTTTTAAACGGCTATTTTTTTTATCAAAATATTTAGAGGAACTTTACACTTTTATTCTTATATTTTCAATTTTTCTGTTTAGGCCAACTTAATGAAACTGTGGTCTTAAAATAACCGCAATACTATAATGTTGTAACTCTCCACCGATCAATTAGAAAGCATTTTAAAACTTTGCGAACAAAATAGCCTAAGGTCTGGTATTATAATGTATACGTAAAGAGGACTTTAGTTAAAGTTCACTTTAGTACCCAGTATTACAATGGCGTGCAAGAGTTTAGGCGAAGATTATGGTTGATATCCTATGTATATGATTGATTGGCATGGAAATTAACTAGGATTTTTATTTTAACTCAAACAAAATAATATAATACAGTGCCCTGAAGTGAACCTTAGCTAAAGTCCGTTTTAAGTACACAATACCGGGTCTTAGAAATTAATTTTTTTTGTATAATAATAGTAGAGCTAAACCTGCTGGTGTTAAAAATAGCATTAATCCGACGGCAGAAATAGCTTTTTCTGTACATAAAGGGCAGCAGACTGAAAGGTGGGCGTGAGAAAGGAAGAAAGGGGAGGAAAGGAAAGGCCTCTCGAAAGCCTCCGATTCCTTTCACGATGAGGAAGGAAGCAACCCTTTGGGACATTTGATTGCGGTCAAATATTTACTGAGAGCAAACCACGGCTCGGTTAAGTGGAGAGAGGGAACAGCACTAAGCGGTGGACGGAGGGCCCGCTTCCGGTGGCGACGATTTACTCAAACGAAAAAATAAAGGGAGTCTGTGGGCAGTAAAGGAGATGATTAAGAAGCTTTTCCTCGGAGATATTCAATTTTCGTTCGCACGAAACTATTATTCAATCATTTGCTTGCAGAGAAATTACTTAGGGTGACGAGCTATCAGGGATTCCTCAATCTCTTTTTTTACGAGGCGAAAAACGTTTGATGGCCGAGAGTGAAGAATTAACGAAAGTCGGTTTTCCTCAAGTGGTGAGGGAATGATCCACCTTCAACAGTATTGTTTCAAAATTTCATTAGCTTTTGAAGAAGAGGCTCTCTTGCATCACGTATTGCGGTAAATGATTATAATTTTAGTGAAAAAAACTCCAGCAAAAAGTTTGGTTTCGTTAATCCATAATTTCTCACATTATTATTATATACTTCATTCTATTTTTCTTGTTTATCATAGTTTAAGCTTTGATAAGTACGAAAGAATTGTTTGAACATCAAGTTTTTTGTTAATGCGAAACCTTACATGAATTATTTCTCATCAATACATCATTTTACGTAAATTTGAGTAAATGGAATGAAAAAATCCATGCATTTTATTAGTCGCTTATGAAGTAAATTTTAACAAAATCAGAGAATCGCTGTAATTAAAGTCATGCAAAAAGCTGAGTTAATACAAGTTACAAGACCCTATATCAAGTGAAAATCATTATTTTAACCATAACTCATGCGACAACATTCTAGATCGATACATTAATTTAAATATCGAATTATTCTCTTAAAGAGAAAACTAACTTTGTGAGTATAGTAAAGCATGCAGTATAGAAAACGCCAGTCAATCAATCAGCAGCTTACTTTGAAATCATTATATATCATAATAATTATCATGATACAAATCTCTATTTTAAATAAACAATTCAAAAATAAATAAAACATATTTAATAGCTAAATCTTTCTTTTTTAAATATCTCTTTGAGAACACCAAATTTCTCTTATCCGAATTTATTCTATTTATTTCATTCTCACACCTTTCCTCTTAATTTAGGAGCCGATTTTCAACATACTCTGTACTCTATTTTTCTTTTCTACAAAGACTCGATAATTCTGTTCCACGAAAGAAGAAAGAAAGTTTTATGGAGTATCGGTGTAAAGACTCAATAAATTATACATTCGGAAAATATATATACACTGTGAAAATCAATCCAACAATGAAATGACTGAATGTTTTAAATGATTCATAATAAACTTGCAAAGTTACAGAAAAATATTTTATTCCGATTTGTTTCCACCTCATTCCAGCATAAATTATTGGAAGAACTCCTAGGAAAAAAAAATAGTTATTAAATCGCATTCGTCGGTATTTTCTTATAGATGGGACCATTCACCCAGTGAATCATAATTTTCCATATTCCCCAACAAATGCGAGGGAGATGAAGTAATAACCTCATTTATCGAGGCAAATGCTAATTCCTCAACTCATCAACAGATTTTCTGCGAATCCAGCCGCTTGGAAAACCAGGTCGCGCGGTTTGCGAGGGCCCCATATTAAGCCATTTCGTGGAGCATTTGCCACTTGAAAAGGAGCCTTATCGAGCCTCATTTGCACTCTCCTCTCCTAAGAATAGAGAGAGGGCGCTTTAATCGGGGCGTAATTAATAATTGCAGGCGGCGAATGAGTGGACCTCTAGGGAGAGAGGATTGAATCTCATCCGCGTAATGACTCCCTCCCCATTATGGCCGCTCGATGGAGGAACACACACAGGCATCCTCCCTCTGCTCTTATAGCAGCCAGTGTTATTGGAAGATGCCCTTCCCCTCTACCGCCACACTCATTTACTTCCCTCTGCAGACCCTCCTCTTTCAGCAAGAATGGGATCCTTACGACCTAGTCCATTTTCACACCCATTCCAACTCTCTCTCTTCCTTATTCCCAATTCCTACCTTCTTCCATGCCTCTGTTTCCTGCCTTTCATGCCATCATATCCACAATTCCTCCCACCTTTTCCACTTACTTCACAACGTAACTGTCTTCTATTTGATGCTCAAATTATCCGACGCTGTTCAAAGAGGCAAGTAATCAGTATAAAATTTTATCCTACAAGATTAGGCAACAGTTTTAAACATACCTTCTATTAGCTCGGATAATTGAATTGCATATGAGTTTTTACAAGTTACCAGTTAGTACGAGACTATTGCTCGTGTAACACTATTTAAATATGACATTACCAGTACCGAACATCAGTAATCAAAATATTGTTATAGTAATCTTCAGAGAGACCAGAAAGAGAAATAAGAAATAACGGAATCAAACCCGAACGTCTTCATTCCAGTTCCTTGTACGACTATTTTAAATTTCCATCATTTAAGGGTATAACCAATATTTCTTATATATTGAACTGACTGTTCCATCTTTTCATTTTTCCCTAAACGCGTTTTTAAGGAATTAAGAGACTAATTACTTTCTTTTACACTGAAAAATAGCTTATCAATGATCAATTAGTTTTTACTTATCACCTTACTCATATTGTTTGAAAATTAAATACTATTGAAGTCATAATATAAGTGGCTGTCACCAGAACGAATTGTCATAAATTCCACTAAGAATTGGAAAAAATAAAAAAATTATTAAACATTCTTAATATTCTTAGAGGAATTCCACAACATGTGTAAGTTTGAGGCCAGAAAACAATTCTATTAATACTTTATTCTTTCCCGGCGAATATGATGTATAAATTCTATTTATGTTCAGAGGGAAGTTTCAAAGACCATTAATTTTTGGTGAGTGTATTTCTGTGTATATACCCTTTTGATTTGAAGTATTTTCAAATTACTGGTGAATTAAATGTTTCCTAATCTACATTTTTACGTACGTAAATTACCAATGTGCACTATAAAAAATTCCAAATAATCCAAGAAACGAATTTTCTAACATAGTTTTCCAGTTTCTTTCAATCGATCGCAATTAAATATCATTTAAGATAGATTGTAAATGAAACGAGCAAACTTAGAACTTTTAACAACGATTTCCTTGACTATCCAAAACATTAATATTGCCGAACCTAAACGAATGGAATGTTTTTCATCATCAATGGATCTTCGTCAATGAACCACACTAATGAATGGAATATTATTAATTCATAATTATTTTGTGATAAAACAGAGGAAAATTATTTTCATTTACTTTCGTCTCAGTCTTGTTTCATAATGATAATATGAAAGATACGTAAGTAAATTATGATCCTGGCAACCATTTTGGCTTTTCTTTATGGAACATTATGAACAATGTTCTTCTTAGGTCATTGTGTTGTATTTATGAAAAGGTTTTGGATTCATGGCATTCTGGCACAGTGATGAACGCAAAGGCAAACTCCTCTTGCCTAGTAAGTCTCATTTTTCCTCTAGGGTTTCTGGCTGCTAATCTGAATGTTCTACAGGCAAATTGTTGAGTGTATCACTTGCTTTATCGATCGTATGATCGCCTTCTAGAAATAACATTTCATCTGCATTTCACCATTCTCTCTCCCTACTACTTCTGGCTGCAGACTTCCAAGAGCACACTATCTCACAAAAACACACCCATGCTCACTCCGAAGGCGGGGCTCGCCATCAGAACAAAAAAGCTTTAATTAATTTCGCAACTCATTCTCTAATTCTGCCGTTAATGCCTCCGACTTCTCCCTTCCCTCCCGCTTATTAATTTTTCTCGCTCTCAGGGAAGGAAGGCCTCCTTCCGCCCTTCCCCCTCTGGCGGCCATTTGGCAAATCTCCCTGCTTCCTTGACCCTCTTTCTCATCTCCGCTTCATTTCATTCTCTCTTCACCTTTCCTTCGTATTCCAACCGGTATTTCTTACGTATAATAACACTATGGTAATCGATTCCCTAGTTTACAATTTCCAATTTTACAACATTTTAAGTACACAATAATGTATACTTGGACTGGACTGGAAATGGACTATAACTAAAGTTCACTTTAAGACCTGATATTATAATGTTTTGTTAGAGTTAAAGTGAAGATTATAGTATATCTTCTATATGTATGATGAATTAGCATGAAGAAGCACAATAATCTTCACTTTAACTCTAAAATAACAATGTAATACTGGGCTCTAAAGTGAATTTTAGTTAAAGTCCATTTTACATTTACATTTAACACTTACATTTAAACCCTGCAAGCCGCCAATAGCGCGTGGGAGAGGGATTTCAAGCATACATTATAATACCGGACCTAAATATTTCAATAGATTCTAATGGTCCGAACAATAACTTAAGCAGTTAAAGGAACCCATCAATATAATGAAATAACAATAGTTGTATCCTTAATTTACTTCAGCAATATTTTATAATGTTGAATCGGGTTGCGTTACTTGGTTTTGAGATGACTTGTTCCTTATTTATCCTGGGGCAGATGAAGCCTTTTGGCCCCACTCTTCCCCCTGCTTTCTACGCTACTATTCTATTTTGATGAATTGGGTTTTGTTAATGTGCGACCAGTTTTGTAAGCATGCTTGCATCTTCAGGCGCCAGAAAATGTTAACGGGACTGTTACAGTGTGCAATCTACCGCGCCCTATTCATTCCGATATTTGATCTACCTTGCTCAGCCCTCTAGCGGAGAGCTATAGAACTGCCCTCTTGTTTTTCTGTTCAATTTCCTTTGTTTGTGTTTTATTTTATCAAAATATACAAACCAACCAACTCATAGTGTGATAGCAGATTTCTATCGGCTAATTGCGATATATCACATACTGGTAGGTATGTGACCCCCCATTACTTTATAACTCATCGAGCTCTAAAATTCTGTTTAGGGAGAAATAGGCACTTCCTAAGACATTTTAAAAGTATCCTAAGACGTTATAATCTATCAAATCAGTTTTCGAGGAGCGGTCAATTTTTCAAGAAATCATTAATGTAACGCAAAATTAGATCAGCAATGGTTAGTGAGGTAGAATGGAGGCGTAATAAACGTAATAAAATTGAATCATCAAAAATATCCAGTAATAATTGCTTGCTTCTCCGGTTGTAACAGAACATCTACAAAAGTCATCACACCTTATCTCCCAAAAGATTCTGTTCGATCCTAATTCTTTTAAGTAAAGTATGACATATAACACGGAATATTGTAGAGCTTATTGGTGAGTTACACAATCGCATTGCTTACTTTTTCGGAGTGCAGCATTAGGAAGAAATGCACGGTAGAGCTTCTACGTTGGACATTTAAGAAAAATCGATTTAAATATTCTGGGCAATGCGAACACCCTAAATTTTTTAAATGGTAATTAGCCACACATTTAGCAATGAGGGGATTTCCATCCTCCACATCCTCTCATCTCTTCCTCATTTCCTTTATTTTGCGCGGCATCCTCCAACTTTCCTTCCCTCCACCCTCACACTTCCACCCTCCTCACGTAGCTTCCTCACCCCGCCGCCTTCAGCCCGGATAAACGTCTCCTCTGCTCGTTTCCCCAGACAATGGAGCTTAATTGCTTCATCACCCCACCAACAACGATGTAATTAACCAGCTTTATACTTTTAATTACTCCATTTTCATTTCACGAGCCGAGTGGAATGGCGGGGGAGGGCAATCTGCACTAGAAAGGAGCCCCGAGGGAAAAAAGGGGGGTCTGTGAGATTAGGGATAGCAAGTTTTGTAAGAGATGAAGAGGAAAATGTACGGAAGGTGTTATGAGGGGAAGGGGTAAAATGGGTTAAGGAGGGGAAAATGGTGAGGCACAAGGGGGATTGATGGGGTAATGGAAGAGACTAAAGGGACTCCTTTCGGAAGATAGCGCCGCTATAAAAAGGTAACCGAGGCAATTATCGTGTTTCAAATACTTAATTGAGCCTGAGTTGGTATTTGCTCTCTCCGAAGAGCGTTTCTAACATCTCGGGTGCATCGATTCAAGACTTCCGTGATGTCTTTTTTGAGCGGGGAGTTCGTGACTTTCGTGCATTGGCACAAATTTGAATTCGAAGTGAACTAATATATTTTGTTTGCTTAAAATAAAAAAAAGACTCTTCACTCACGGAAGTCGCCTCCTATTTATGTGTTCTGGGCACGTTTAAGAAAGTTGGGGGTAAATACTAAGAAATTTTGGCTAAGCGAGACTTCTGGCCGTGTGTGTATTACAAAGATTCTCCTTGTTCCTTGATTCGCAGGAGACAACTCCTATTGGGATTTGCTGAAACAAACACTTAACTGCCTTACCATTCAAAATATTATGAAATTATGCGATTTCTATCCTTTCTTTGAAAGGATAGAAATCGCATCCTTCCATTTATTATATATAGTATTTAGAATTAATGAAGGGCGTATGTCTTATCATTGCTTTGCATTAATTCAACGAAATCACGGGCTCACTTCACAAGAATATTTAAAGTATTGATTTGATATGAACATTAATGACTAGGTATCAATGCTGACTTAATTCTTTAAATCCCAGAGGTTTAAAATAGGTGGTATTTAATGATTAACATGCATAAACTATCGGTAAATTTTCGTAAGTAAGTTCTAAAATTTCTTGTTGTCAATTGATACGGGGAGTAAATGAGACGTTTAAGGGGATATATCATGAAATAAAATCATATGCTAAATTCCACGTAAACTTTAATGTACAACAAGTGTTCCTGATGATTTCGCGTGGAAATGAAACCGGTTGCATGTACAATAAAGTTTATATGGAATTTACTATAGGATATATATTTCATTATGTCATGAGTTCCCCGTATATATTGACGGAATTATTAAATATCACTCCAGCGACCATCATGATGAAAGGGCTTTAAGCATTGTATCATTTCATTGTCGAAGGTATTACGGTAATTTGAGGAACATTAACGTTGATTTGATACATTTCTATCCTACTTAAGTATTTGCATAATCAAAAATAATTAAAGCCATTAATTCGAACCTTTCGGTTTAAATAAAGATGTTTAATTTTGGCCAAATATTGAGATAGCGAGTTGCATGAGATTTTGCTAACGTAGAACCTGCCATATTAAGGATCGGAACTGCGGATATAATGGTGGAAGGAGAAGCTTCATTTTTGGCAGGAAGGGAGTAAAGATGTGGAAGGAAAGGAGAGGAGAAGGAAGAGTGGAGAATGGGAGAGGCATTTATCGGGTCGCATGGGACGATAAAATGAATTTGTTACAGCGAGATAGGAGGGGCGTCCTCGGGCAGAATGGTCGGGATGCTGACAAAGGGGAGGAGGGGCAGGAAGGCGTTGGAGGACGTTATTATATGTGGCTGGGCATCCAAGTGTGACACCATCACATATCACACACTCTCACAATATCGTATCCCCTCTCCTCTGCCTCCTTTTCTCTTCGATCCGAATTCGTCGCCATGTCTCTCTTCCATCTGAACAAGTGCGCCATCTATTCCTTGCCTTCTGCTCGATATCTATTAATCGGAGGACAGCTAAAGCTATGCCATACGTAATACATCTAAGCCATAAAAACATTAAGGCCAGTTGTTACCGTGTAGATTTATTATGAAGGTTAGCTGTAAATCTGGTTAGCTGTAACAAACCGTACTATAATCAATATTATTATTATTTTACGCTTACGGCGAGGTTAGTTCAAGATGGCATCTCTTCCACATAACGTCTAGAGATATTACACGATAATAATATTACACTAGCAATAAAAAACAATTGACTACAATTAACTTCAATCTACAAAAGTAAATAAATACATCCAAACAAACAGGCAAACATAGATGCAAGATAATTGGTACAAACAACAGATACGAATTAATAGGCAGTCTAGTTGTTAAACAAATACTAATAAATGGAACTAGATATATATGTACATGTAAAAACACACAGATTTGGGTTGTGGGAAAAACTCTTCGACTGAAGAAAGAAACGAAGGTTCATGGAGAAAGACCAATGATGCGGGAAAACACCCACACAAGAAGGGGGGCGAAAAAACTCGCGAAGAAAGAGGAAACAAATACACTATATCACTATAATAGCCTTAAATATATCTCAAAATGATGTTAATCTCAAGTATTAAATCAAGAAAGCTTGAAATCCTAACCTTACGGTCAACAAATAATACGGCAGATAAGATAAAATGCACATTAACTAAGGATTTAAATAGCCTTGCAACACACTTCAAGCCTTTAAGTGATAATTATTCTTAAAATTTGGATATCTGACTCACAGACATAACTACCGGGCTTAAGAGAACGGCATTGGATATTTGACTTTCCTATCTCGAAAGACCGCAATTTAGCAACTATCGTTAATCACTGAAAATAATTAAACAATCAAATACATCAAATTAGGGACTCTATACGTGAATTTTAAGCAAATCAAGAAAGAAAGAGCTGCAAATTACGTAAATTTGCAGCTCTTTGCAGTAAATTCTGTAAAGATGGCCATTTCCCTACGAGCGCACGGTATTTCGTTCAATCTAACGCAAGTTTTCCTAGGGAAATTATTCCAGAAAACGTTACGTTAAAAGAGTCGTCCAGGCGTTAATAAATGAAATGCATTCTAATCTATTCTAAACCTACGATACATAGCATTCCCGCGAAACGAGTTATTCAAAATATTACGGTAAATTATGCACTGATTACATGATTACATTGTTTTATAGATTAGATATAGCTACACCAATGAAACGATGATAATGAGCCAGAGTGAAAATTATCCTACAAATGCTTTTGTAGTTTCTCTAATATAGATATTCTTATGTCAGAGAGGTAAAACAATGTACATCTCGAATACATACATACGATCATAGCGAATCTCCATTGCGAACTGTAAATTGCAAATATGGGAACTTATCCGAAATCTCCTTATGTCTTCCTTAGGTCCCGTTTTCAACGGGTTTTCCCGGTTTTAACGCAGTCTCGGTCAAATTTTCTGTAATACTTGTTTAAGGAAAAGAAATCAAATAAGGAGGTAATGAAAGGACGAAGATTTTAATGTTGTTAGGGATTTAAACAAAAATGTTCCTAAAGTTATGACGCTGCACACTTAAAGTGTAATAAAAGCACATCATGGTAACTCAAGTTTTAAGGTAACGTCCCAGTTTTAGACAAGTCCCAGTTTGTTACCATTAGGGTTTGGTAATCATGACTAGGAATAAAGTTTTTGGATCTATTGATTCTCTAGGATGTTTCCATGAAATGTATTATAGAGTGATGATTAGTTGTCATCAAACGTATAGTGAAAACGCGAAACTGTAAAAATAATCCTTATTTTTATGTATTAGCCAAAGCTTCTAATATAACTTGTTTGCTCTATTCGGGTATAAATAACCATTTGAATAGCCTGTTTTCCATTTACTCAACGAATAGAATAAAATCAAAAA
Organism: Ladona fulva; assembly: GCA_000376725.2. NCBI lineage: Eukaryota > Metazoa > Arthropoda > Insecta > Odonata > Libellulidae > Ladona > Ladona fulva. Next base: position 136,223 of record KZ308501.1, read on the forward strand.
CCCGTATGTCTACCGTTCTCTAGGCTTTTACAAAAACCACCGTCAAACACTAACAGGCTACTATACACCTCACATTCACTTTGCCCATGCACTATATCCCGCCTTTCAGAAAAAATGCGGTGTGTGTGCTGAGCGAGTTATACGACGGCTTTATTTTTATGTACGCAGTTTTTTTGCTCAGGAGTTGATGGAGGTCCAGACCCTTATATGACCCTCCCATCATTCCCTCAACCTTTTCCTCCCTTTCTTTGCCTCCTTCCTATTGCTTTCCACAGCTTCACTTCCTCTTATACGCTATCTCCTCTTCAGAGCTTAATAATTTCTCTAGTAACTCAATAATATTCTTCTTTGACTTTTGCCTCAATCCCATTTACAATTTAATCAACAGAAATATCATTACAATACTCCAAAGAATGCGACCCTTGTGTTAGTACTTTACTTTGTATTTCGTTTGATTCGATTAATAACTCTCACTCATCGCTTCGATAGCTTTAATTACTTTCCTTTTGTTGAGCGATAGCCGATCAAGATTTATTTCCACTGACGCTTTATTTGAATTAATAAAGTCCAAAGAAATAATAAACCCATTGAAAAGCAAGTGGGCATAAAGAAAATTCCTATTCCATAACTATCATTCAATTGTAAACATTTTTTCTACAAATGTTCCCAATGAAAAACAATTTTTCTGAAAATATTTTCCTAATGAAATAAACTAAAAAATTATCACTTTATATATTATTTTCGTATAAGTTTACTAAGACCACCACATAAGCTATCCATATTTGCATTAACACTGCATTCCGCACCCAAACGAAGGATCTTTAAACCCTGGCATTAAAAATGCATATTTATCGTATTTCAATTTTAAAACATTAATGATGATGGCAGTAAATAATCTACGTTTACGATGGTACATCAGTAGAAAGAAAATCGTCATTAGCATGTGAAATGCTCTTAAGCTAAACTTTCATCTAATACGATACGATTCGCTTACAATGGCTAACTTAACTTTCGCCATACTTTTCCTTCGCTTTTGACTCTTCCTCCATTTTCCTCACCATTTTCCCAATTCTCTTTTTACGATCCCCTTTGCCATAATCGACCGTTTCATTCGAGAGCAGTCAGAACCATCATCCCTATCTCTTCTTCCAAGTTACTATCAACATGGGTCCCACAGGGTGACCTCCTTGGTCCTACTTGATTTCATTCCTTAAACTAGAAATTCATTGCTATGCCATAACAATTTTGATCATTCCTCAAACCTTAATAGGTGCTGTAAAATATGTATTACTTGAGGTCTCGCTGCGCAGCTGGTATCTCGACCTATCCTGCAGGACTCGGTTCAGGATGTTACTTAAAGGGTAAGGATGGCTTTAAGAGGCAATTTTACGACCAAAAATATACTTACTGAAAGCCTTTTGCATTCAAATCGGCCGATTACTTGACATTTATCGACACTTTATACCAAAAAGAAGATGTCTCTTATTGTAAATAAAAGTCATGTAACCCATAAATTGGCAATGGAATGATTACGTTCTGATGATTTTCAGAATTTCAGAGATTTCAAATTGAGGACGATTGGATTTATAAAAAGGGTAATTCGATAAAGACAAATATTTTTAAAAAGTATTGAAGTTCACATAGAAATTGTTTCAGAACAAGTTTTACATAATAAATTTTCTTCTAGTACATTAAGATATTTAAGTAAAATTTGTGAAATCGTAAAAAAAATTGATGTGCCATATTAACACCCTCAAAGTACTACCGAATAGAGATTTCTTTAAATCACGATCATTTTCTAAAATAAATAATAATTGTTATTACTTGTTCATGTTTTTGGTAAAACCTTCGGATTTCTATTGATCCATTGTATAAAAACAAACGTCTTAAAATTTGAAAGCTTTTATAGCAGACATTAAAGAGATGTATCTTAAACGGAAGAAGTTAGCGAGCGTATGTATAGAAAGGCTTTCAAATTTAAGGTTGAATGTTCATATAAGTTTCTTAGCAACGAGGAAATTAATAGTGTACTAAAACCTGCGAAAATTAAATTTTGAAGCATTAAGTGAGACTTGATTCGTGCTCGTAACTGATCCATATAAGTCACTGTGCTCACATATCATTTATAATGCTATAGATCTACACAAATGTGATACAGATTTATCTACAGCACATAAATATAAATCAATCATCTTAGGGCTCAATAAATTACGTATTGGTATATAATAAGTATATACTTGAGATTTCGCCGGAGTCGTTCACGGAATAATCCCATATTTTCCATGTTTCATTCTAAAGAACACTACTTATTATTCCTCTCTAACACACGAATTTATAGTATTTTAGTTGAAGGCGGTTTCCTTCGCCGGAGGCAGGCGATTTTTGCACGCGAGGCGTAAGATGGAAGAAAAATAGCCTCGCATTACTACAAAAGAAAGACGGAAATTACTCCCATTAGCGGTTGCCCTTCGGCGCCGTTCAATACAGATGGAATCGGCGAAAAAAGAAAGTGAAACACGGGCATTAAGGGCCTCCCTTTTTTATTCGCGAGCGAGAAAGACCATTGTGGTCAGCGGCTCCCTCCAAGGGTCGGAAATGGAACTGTTAAAAGGGCCAGATTGGAACGTCCTTAGGATTCAATTCGCTTAATCATTGGGAATCGCGCGTAATCTGAACCAATTTCCGAACCTTTAGAACCGATTTCCAATAGACTACGACGTCTTTAGTTCCTCTCCCTTCGGTTGTTATGGGAGGGGGAGGAGATAATGGAACACCGGTCGCACTCCGCAGATTATTATCCCTTTATTCTCTTTGATTGCCTTTCGAACCGCGTTATCCTGAATGCTCAAGACATTCAGAAGTGTATTTGAACATCATATGAAAGGAAATTAAACTCCGCAAGTGATTCAATCCGTAAAACGATGTTTATCGTGGAAATGGGAACACCACCGCCGCGAAATCCAGAGTAAGATAGTGTAAATAAAGGTAAGGTCGATTATAGTAATATCGATGGAAAAGTGATTACAGAATGTAATAGTAAATTTCACACGATAGTAGTGCTCATCGATTGTAACGCCCATTTAAAAATAAAAAAACTCATTTAAATAATAAAGAAGTTAATCGCCGAGGGTAATTGTTAGAAATTTATATTGGACTTGAGAAAGTAACAAGTGTCGAAGTAAAAATAAAAAAAATATATAGAGGGAAAATGATAGTGACATCGCCTCACTACAGGATTTTAGTAATATACCGGTTTGCAAAAACTTATTACTTATCCTGGTATATTTGTGTCATTATCAGATTCTATTGAGCTTTCTTCTGCGAATTACAGATTGAATCTTACAACTAGATTACATACATATGAGTAAGAGAAAAGATATATAAACAATTTATTAGTGCACCGATATAGTGTAATAAAATGTCAGAAAGATTGTCTTGGTTATAATTAAAACATAATTTATTGACGAAAATTACTTTTCGGAATGGAATAGAATAGATAAGTCTTTATTGCGGGCGAGTTTGGAACGATCAAGTTCTCTCTTACATCTAGCTCACTTAATATTAATTAAAGGATATAATAATATAGTAATAGAAATAATGTATTATGTATATTAATGTAATATATATTATGCATAAATGATATATATGTATATAATAATGTATATAAAATAGGAGCAGCCCTATTGAATATCTCACGATACTATCGACTTTAATAAACTCTGTGACTCATACATTTTGTATAGAGTTTGTTCCATTTCTTGTCGCAGACATGGATTAGCAGATGATTTTCTTCACAAAGATTAGCCCTGCAAAACTCATACGGTTTTCTCATATATTTATCCCAAATCTCCTTTCTCTACCGTTCCGAAGATTACCCCCCTATTTGGCCCAATCGCAATAAAAAAGGACCTCCTTCCATTCCCTTACAAAACGCAGCGGTCACTAAGGAGCTGCTCTTGTTCCACAGCAAAGTGAGTGAGGTTGGGAAGGGGGGAAAATGTAGGAGGAGAGGGGTGGAGTGGCCGAGAAGTGGCGCGGCATCCAAGGAAAGGATCCCTGTGGGGAGAAAGAATACGTGAAAGGGTTCTAGAAACAGCGAACGAGATACAAGAAGAAGGAAATACGAAACAAGCTATTATTCTATGGGCGTGACTTAGAGTTGGAAGTATTGCTACACAACAGAGATAAATTGCGCTAAAGCTGGATAATCAAAACATTCGATTATGATAAGACAAATTAACCGTTTAATTCGTTACATCTGAAAAAGACAGTGATATACGTGGGAATAAGAGAAGTCTCCCGTTTACAGGGACTACTCGGAGAGCGGAAATCCTTCTAAATTTGCGGCGAAGTATTGCGATGGAATATTAAACATCAAAATGAAAAATGTTTTTCGTCAATGTAAATGTGAGACCAGAGTACACTTGTACAACTAGGAGGACGTTTGACTCGAACATTCCGTGGAAATAAAGTGGTGCATTGATCTTTGAACGAAATTATCTTCCAATATGTAATTTTGTAATAATGGAATTGTATGAATATGTTTATAACAAAAGCACTGATTCGATAGTTTGATATTAGTCAAAGTAACGTGGTTTGGAAGAGGTTAAAATGTTTGGGAAGCATCTCATAAGGGGGATAGTTGCTTACGATATCGTAGTTGCAAAAAGATCATGTAGGTAACAGCAATCATGAAATTACACTTTTCTTAATATATTGAGGTTATCATAGCATAAATTGAACAAAATAAGATTTAAAAATTGAAGTTATGATTTACTTGAGTAAACTATGATCTATATGAGAAATATGATAAATGAAACAAGTACTGAAATTAATTACGAGCTGATAAAGAAGTTAATAAAGGACTAATTTTGGTGAGATTGAGACAAAATTCTCTTCCTCTTTTGTCAATATAGTAGCACAATCAATCTCCACGTAGGAGCAAACGGAAAGAGAAAAGGGAAACTTTATAGGATGTTGCGGAAATTAGAAAAACCTAAGGGTATACTCAAAAGAAAAAAAAACCACCGTAGGTAAGCATCCCTAAGGAGCTGTGGTGTGGTGTAAATAGTAAAGACAAAGAGAGAAAAATTAGAAGCATGATGCCAGATTACGTAATAAAAAAAACAAAGGAAAAAAATGAGAATATTAAAAATTTTAATGATGAAGAATAAAAATACCTATTAAATATATAAGAATCTAATAGGATCTAATAAAATATGAGGCATAAAAATAATGATGACACCCCGCAATGGTGTCACAAAAACATTCTTTAAATCAGAAGGAGAGAAAGAGGAGAGAAAATGGAGGAAAAGAGAGGAAGAGAATGTGATAAAAGTGGGAGGAGGAAGTCGAGATACGAGGAAGGGATAATGGGAGAGGCTGGATATCGGGCGATTTCCAGGCTGGATAGCGTCCGACTCAGGCGGCGTTTTATTGAAGGGCCTCTTTTGTAATCGCCCCTCCTCACACTGCAATATCACTTTGGAGAGGACGGCGTATCTATTTCCAAGGGTGTTATAGTCCGCGGCTTTAACCCTACGGCGGTCTCCTCCCCGCCATTACGTGTGGACGTGCGATCAACAGCGCTACACAAGGAAATAAGATTTCGTGGTGAATTGGAAGCCATTCTGTTCGAATCCCAGAGGCTCCCACCAGAATTCGGAAGTTTATACAACTCCGATGACATTCGCACAACGTAATTTTGACGTTCTTATCATCTGAACGAGGATTGAACGTCGACTGAGATACGTACGGCGGGAATTAGTTCAACGAGATCTACTTATAGATTTACTCTTTCATGGAAGGATGGTTGTATGTGCCTTTTTTACTTGTTATTTAAAGGATTTTCCAAATCGTTCAGGGAATTCATATTGGACGAAGAAGAAGATCTTCCGAATTGATTATTGGCAATGTTTTGAATCTAAAGGAATTTTATTGTTTTGTTTTAGGGATGGTTTAAATATATTAACCTTCGGGTTTGAGGTCACTTTATCGCACCTCTATTATATGCTTTAACTACTACCGAACCTGAGATTTCAATCATACTACCCCTTATGAGCTGGAAAATTTAGAACTAATGTAACCTAAATATACACTCCAGGCAATTGTAATGATGTGTTAAACAATCCACAACATACTGCTAGTATATATGTTATATATATAATATGCACTTATATATATTAATTGTTAGAAATTTATATTGGACTTGAGANTATAATACGCACTTTCTTAATAAATATAGCATAAATTGAGAACGATAGGTAATATCAATCACCTTAATTTAATTTTCAGTTTAAACTATCGCTTAAATAATAGCTTATGAAATAATTGAAATGCAGTATAAATGAATAATATAGCAAATATAGCTTATTTGTGTGTTGTAGAAATTAATATTTGACAGAATTCACAAGTGAAGCATAGAAAGTATTTTTTGAATACTCTCTACTGCGTTAGAGCCCTGAGAAACTAAACTTAAAGTAGTTTAGGTAAAAGATTATAACTTGATAAATTTCCAGAAATGTTTACGGTGTTCAACAACGTTTTTATTATTATCGTTACGGCTTACAGCAAAGTCACGCCTTATCGCAAATACTTCATCATTAGAAGAGTTTCAAATAACATTCTAAAAATACTTGCTTAACTGATGAAGGTAGTATGCTCTTTGCAAGACGACATTAGATAACATCACGAAAAACTAATAAAACCCGCTAATCCGCCTACAATATCTCACATTCCGTGTAAACCTGCTCCATTAATTGCGAGCGACGACCTCATCCTTTCAAGACCAGCCTCCCAGAGGATCCCTTCCGTATAAAATCGCACTTAGGCCCACCCGATAAGGGATTTTCCCATCCTCAACTATTCCAGCATTGAAAAATAACCGACAAAATGGGCGAACGTATAGAGATGAATGAATGATGGGGAGGAGGGAGAGAGACAGCGTCGGAACGTGAGAAGTTTTCAAAAAAGGGAAGGAAGAGGGGAAACAGCGAGATGCAAGGGGGAATGAGGTAAAGATTGAGCGGTAGATGGGGTGGGGTGGGGCGCCCGTGTTTGTGCGGTGGAGAGAAAAGCCCAATCTCACGTCTACTCCTTTATGGAATGGGGAGAGAGGGGGGCTTATCAGTGGCGACCAATGATCGCAGTGCGAGGGGAGAACAGGGATACAGTGAGGGTGGAAGGGATAACGCGCTAGGCGTGGGTGGGGGGGCTTCCTGTCGAAGGGGGGGCTTTTGTGGAGTTACCATGACGACGGGCCGCCGTGATCTCCCGAAGGGGGATTATAAGGGGGTGTGGGAATGAGTCGGGGAAATGGCTCTTTTCCCATTGGTGGGATTAAGGCGCTGGTGCTGCCCCCCTCCAGCGGTGTGCATCCGGCTCACTTTGACTCGGGCCGTAATTGAAAACACTCGTCCCACAATGGGGTGGCCGTAGTTGGCCGATTTATCAAGGAGTCATTTTTTCCTCTCTTTCTGATGGAGCGATTCTCCTTTTGTCGGCTGCGGATTTAAACATATGTGTAAGCCCCGGACTTAGGGTGATGTAATCCGACTCCGGGAGTTGCATCTCCTCCTATGACTAAGGGCGTATGGGCCTCCGGCTTTTTCAGCGGTCCATTGTCGGTCGGCGGGTGCGCAAGAATGGAGTCAATTAGGGCGGGCGAGCGCCGGGAAAATTCGCCCTTTTTGGATATGATTTTATTAATCTCCTTTTTAGCGAAGGTTTGCGGTGCGTGGGAAGAAGGATGAAAGCGGATGCGAGCGCAAATCTTCGAATCTTGAAAATATATGTGGTTTCATTTCGAAATTCTAGATAACAGTGATAGTTTTCACTGCATTGTCACTTCCGCTATTTCAGAAGTCGGGATAAGACTGTAAATCACTTACGTGTGATTATAATTAATTAAGCTGCTTTTTATTGCAATCCGTTCTCAAAATTCAACTTTTCATCACAGGCTGAACAGTATTAAATTAAAAAACAATGAGCTTATCAATAGAAGCTTATGTGAGTTATTGTTTCTCTTTAGAGCATTCCCAGGTGGTAGATGGGTCTGTTCCACAACTTAATGAATTTAGTAATCTATGTAAATATAGACTACTTTAAAGGCTAGTTTTAGTATCACATACCTGACCGCTTAGATACCATATCCTCATAAAAATTAGGTTTATATTATATTTTCAATAAATCACTACTGATTTAAACAGACTTTTTAGTGTTTATATTAACCGATAACGATTACTCCAAATATACCCTTCTCTACCGTTTACCCTTGCAGGTAAATCAATATGTACCTAATTGATTTCTCCGGGAGTACCACATGTACTACTACATCAATACTATTTTTCCTGAGTACATTCTAACACTGTGCATTACGGGTCCATCTTTTGGACCATTTGGATCAGAACTATTAAACCGTCACATTAGCTTAAAAATCTTTTGATGAGAACTATTTCAACTAAAATATCAGTTAACTTATTTAAATAAGCATCTTTATAGACCATCCTGAGAAACAAACATAAAAAAGCGACGCGGGACATCAAAAACACTCGAAAAGGAAATTAAAACAAAAAAAATTGTTGACTTTCGTTTACGGCCCTAATCTTTTCCATTGCGAACCATCCGTGGGACCCGAACGATAATTTATTAATGTCGATGAATTTACGAGAGCCGCGTCGCAATAAAACTTACTTCATTCGACGGCGTGATAAGGCTCCTCCGGGCTCGAAACGGGGCCATCAAGAGAATAAAAGGATTTGTCAGCACAAAAGGAGAGTCTTATCTCACGGCCCTACCGAAAAAGGGGGGAAAATTGATATATCGTAAAAAAACGCTATGGCGCCGCTTCCTCCCCCAGCTCAAACGGAATAAAAAACTAAACCCTTCTCCCGCTCATTGGCATTCTTTTATTCTTTCGTCGACGTCGCGATTGGACGACTGTCCGCCAAGTCCTTCCGCTGCCAGCGTCGCAAAAATACCTCGTTCTTAATTTCCGGTGCTCAGATATTATCAATTTGGCAGAGACGAGATGGGGAGAAGAGGGGAACGGGTTCCCGAATGAAACGGAGGCGAGAATGTATACAGTACCAAAATTCGGGTGTCAGGGGAGTTGAACGAGACGGCAGCAGACGCCAATCTTCCCGAGAAAATAACTGTCGACGACGTTGAGTGCCACGGAAATAATATCGACGGCGAAAAATAATGGAGGGCACAATTTGTGAGCTCAAATCTCCAGAAAACGACTCCGCTGATTAGGTTTTCGGCTGTCGCTTTTTGGATTGACAGCCGACGAGGAGTTTAATCTCTCAGGAAGATGGGATTGCCGGGTTATAAAAGGAGGGTTTTGGCAATTTTTAATTAGTTACCATGATGGTTATGGCAGCGAAAAGTAGGGAGGATACCTTTATGTAATCGTTTGTGTGTAAACTTCTCTTTTATTGGTGGTGACTATGGTTAAAGTTTTTTCCTTTTTGATTTTAGAAGATATTTTAATGTGACTCACGTGAATTAGTGCATATTTTTCTCTTTATAATAAGAGTGTTTTAAGCAAACTAATGAGCAATTAACATATATGCCAACAAGGGCTAATGGGTTGGTTTGTGGTTGGGAATTGCGGTATTCCCCGGAATTGATGCAGCCCTACTTCTTTTTTTTTAGAAATTGAGTCAAATGAACATTAAATGGAACTATTCTCTGAAAATTTTCAAGCGATAAAATTCTTTTTTTGTTCTGAAATGTCGATTTGGAGGAATTTTAATATATACGCACGTTACAAGTGTTGCCTGATGATTTCACATACTTCCTAATGGTTTAATAAACATAATCACCTAAGGACTAACGGCACATGAGACTCCGTGATCAGCACCCCTCGTCTAATGTTTGACTGCAAGCATTTCGGGAGTGAAAGTATTAATTGAAATGGCTAAGAAATGTTGATAAAAACAATGTGTGGAGATTAATACAGGCTATTCCTGTGATTATGACTATGTCTATGAAAGATACAACATCATGTGAGTTAATACCAAGAAGAGTATCGAATCATAATAGTATAAATAATAATATCTTCCACGAAAACAAAGAAATCTACTGTGCGATAATATAAAATGATCGACATTCTTATTTTCGTATATTTAAATTTATTTTGAAAGCTAAGGAACTCTTTGGTACACACTGGTTAAAACATAACTATGCATTTTCTACAAGAATGTATCGTTAACTTAGAGTACACTTACACTGATATCGTTATCATTCGAAGTAGACAACTTTTCTCTAACTTTAAATAGCCCTGAATTTTTATATGAATAAAAAATGTATTAGCTCATGATGCTATTTTGACAATCACTTATGGCCCCTATAATTTCTGAATGCATTTTCTTAAAAGATTTCAAAATAAGCTAAATCTAAGTTGTAAGTCGTAAATTCACTTACTTATATTTAATTGTCTTAAAGGTCCTTCCCGAAATATTTTTGTGGAAGATGTAGTATCATTTTAAAGTTAATCTTTCCCAACCCCTCTCCTTTCTGAATAAGAAAGCTCTATTTGGCCTGGAGATTAATTGATGAAGTTACCGGGTCTGAAATTTGGAAGCCTCGAGCAATTACGAACTTTGACAAATGTTTAGCGAGACTGATACATTAATGCTCGCCTTCAGAGCATCGCTATTAATTGCGTCTACGTCTCGCTTCTGACCTCCGAAGTGACGGTCCATCAAAAGGCCCACACCTCAGCTCTTTCCTCATTTCTCGCCTCCTCTTTCCACTCTCTGCTTCTCATTCCCTCCTTATCTCTGCTATTTCCTCCTCCACCTTTCCTCTTACAATACTGTGCATTACAAACAATGAAACGTGAGTTCTGTAAAGAGTTAATATTTTCCAATGAACTTTGCAAAACGATATGTTAATATTTTACATTTGGTTAAGATAGGTAGATATTTAACGATAATTTTGTTAATTCATTCATTCATATTTATTAATTGGAAGGCAACAACAACAATTTCAAACTCGCAATCTATGCCCAGAACTCCTTTGATGATTAATAAATGTATAACCATTTGTTATTCAGTATTAATGATGAGTTAAAAAATTTTATACAACATATCTCATGTATTAAGACGTACTGTTGATCAATTACGAAGAACCGTTACTTCAAGGTTCTCTTTCTGAATCAAATCTCTACTAACACTAACAAACTTAAATTAAATATTTCTTAACATTGAAATTTTCCCTCTTCTTCGACCGTTTTCTTTCGCTCTTTTCTCATAATTTAACCCTCTCTTCTTTTTTTTCTCAGTTGTATTTGTAAATGAATCTCTACTGTTTATATTGTGTTTCTCTTTACTTTCTGTGAGTTAACATTTATATTACGCATTAGTACTTTAATAGTAACTGAAATTGACTACCTTTGTTGCCTCATTTTCCTATTATTAATGTGCTAAATGTAAGACGGCTAATAAGTTCCTATTTTGTTCTAAAAATAAATCCGCATGATTGAGTTATTTGAAATATCATATCCGGGAGAAAAGTAGAGAAAAAACCGAAAGAGATAAAGATTAAATTTAATCTTCTCGGAAACTATGTCTCTACGTAACTCGACACCAAATAGTAAAATTTGCTTGATCACATATAGTCATACCACCGGAACATTGTTCTATTTGTAAGATTATCTAAATAAATAAATAAATAAATATATCCTATTTTAGAGATATATAGGAATATCTTTAAGCGAGTTAACAAAGAATGTACTAAAAAATGTATGATTCTTAGCAAATTCGGCAAACAAAGATAGATTCCTTCTCATAATTCTGTTTGAAATTTTAAGCCTGAATTCAATTAATACGTAGTATTAGCATTGTAAAAAGTGCACCGACAGCTTAGGTCATTTCTCACGTAGGCCCCCACCGGGAATCGAACCAGGGACCGCTTTCACTGAAGTCGAACGCGTTGCCCACTGGCTATCGGGAGCCCCTCAATTAATACGTATGTACATACAGGATTCTCAAAAAAAATTAATGAACATTTTTATGGAGAAGTGATTACAAAGATAAAGTATTAATATGGCACGCTTAGCTGATGATATTGTTGTTATTGATGAAGATGAACCAAATGATGAATTCTTGCAAACAATGGGAGAGGTTGAGAAAATATTACGATTTGAACATTAATGCGAAAAAATAAAGTTATGACCAGATACAAACTTATACAGAATAACATGAATATACCTATTATTGAGCATAGAAAGGTCAAAGGAAGTACAATTTTGCTTACTTGAGCTGTAATATTACTAAAGACGACAAAGTATAAGAGACATTTTAAGCAAAATTGGACAAGCAAGGGCTGCATTTAGTAGTAAACATAAGATGCTAACTGCTAAAGAAGTTGATCTGGAAACAGAAAAAAAAATTATAATTTGCTACAGTTGGAATATTGCATGATATGCGAAACTTGGATAGTGGGAATGGAAGAAAGGTAAAGGGTAGCATAGTTTGAAATGTGGTGCTACAGGAAAATGCTGTAAATACAATGGAGTGATCAAATCGGTAATAATGAGTTTTTAAGGAGAGCTAGGAAGGAAATACTATTTTGTTGATGTGTTTTAAAACGCTGAGATGAACTTGTGGGACATGTTATGCGTTATAAGGGGTTTCTCAAAATTTCGGTAGAAGAATCCCAAGGAAGAATGGAGTTGAAAAAAGTCTGACGGGACCGGGAATCGAACCCGGGTCTCCCAATTACCGGTCGGGTGCTCTGTCCGTTGAGCTATCCCGGCAGAACATTTCTCCAAGCCATTCGGGATACTTTGTGGGCAAGGACGTTGCGAGTTTCTGTCCGTTGAGCTATCCCGGCAGAACATTTCTCCAAGCCATTCGGGATACTTTGTGGGCAAGGACGTTGCGAGTTCGTCCACATGGTGGCATCGTTTCGGGTTCGATTCCCGGTCCCGTCAGACTTTTTCAAGTCCATTCTTCCTTGGGATTTTTCCTGGGTGCGCACCATCTTGCGCAAAGTCACCCTTACCCATTTTCCTTTCGGTAGAAGGTCACGTTGGATGAAGGATGAGTAAAAGAAGAGAAGAAGACTAAGATTCCAGTCTTAGTCTTTATCTACACGCACATAGAAGGTATGCAAGAAATCATTTGCATCGCAGTTAATATAAAGAAGTGAAGACGGCGCGAGAGCGATCCAGCTGCAGCAAAGCAATCCTAGGAATGAAGATATCAGAGAGAGGGATAGACTCACGATAGCCTTAATGCCGCTTGAATGATCGTTTGCCACTGTGTAACACAAAAAATCATTTTCACTTACACCCACAATTATTTAATAGAAAGGGACTCTTCCATATCATTCTCCGTAGAGACACATGAAAAACATTTTTTTCTTAGATAATATATTTAAGTTTTTGAAACTCATAAGAAAAATAGTAAAATTCCTCCATCAAAATTAATACAGGATTGCGAGAATATTGTCTTCCACAATGTTCCTTGGAAGAAAGTGATACTGTAACTTGAGTTGCGTTTTCACCTAAACGATTTGTATTTGACTTTAAGATTCAGGATGCTTTGTGATAAAAACAACTCGGAGAATAAAACGATGCTATTAAAAATGATTACTTTAAAGATTCAATGACCTAAAGCGTTACTTAAATTCATGAATGCAAAGGGCGGAAATCATTGACAGTGCCAAGTAGCGTAACAGATACACTATTTCCATTAGCTCTTCCATTTATTTCAGCATGATTTATTTTCATTTTTTTGTCGAGAGACAAAACACATTGATACATTGCTGCAAGATAATACGTATCTCAGGACAGAAGCCATTACGTCGCGTTTTCCCTTGATACGGCGTGAAATAACAGATTTAAGACCTCGTCATCATTTTAACTTTAACGAGGCTTTTTCATTATGATACAATAAAATTTGTCTCTTTCATACCTTCGCAAAATATTTTTGGAAGCAGAGACGGAAGGGAAGGCAGTCTACTACGGAAAATATATAGAATTATAATTTCGCTCCCGGTCCTAGGCATTCCCCTTTGTAACTCCTTTCTTGCCATCCACTTTCTTGCTTTCGCCCTCCCCCAGCGAGAGATCCCCCGCGGCGAAGGTTCCCTCCCGAAAGCCATTCCACCTCAATATCCGCCCCCATCACGCCCCCCCGCCGGCACCTCCTCCCCATCGCCGCAAAACTAATAAACCAATTACGACCCTCAGCGCCCCATCTTTCCCTGTGAGCTCCCCGCGGCGCCAAGAACCCCAAATCACCGCCGTCCGAGAGAAACGCTAAAACACACATACAAGGGCTGGCCGCAAAAGAGCCTTCCCCACCGCCCCACGGGGCCATCATCAAGGCGGCCCTAGGAAGCCACTGCAGTATCATTTGCCAGCGTCAATTCGATTGGCCTCCGAGAGAGGCGAAGGAAGAGGAGAAAGAAAGCGGAGGATATTAAAGGAGCAGAGGTTGACTAAAGCTCTCAATTGAGTGGATTTATGAGGGAACGCTGCCTAGCGGATCACAATGTGGTTCGAACGCCCGAAAAGAAATGCGTGATTAAAATGAGGGATCGCTCGGGGATATGGAGAGTGACTTCTGGATGAGAGATGTAGGTTCTTTAGGTCTGGTATTAGCTTAAGTCTCTCACTCTCTACGATTACTTTTACTGGTGTGACAGAGAAATATTTCTTAACGGTAAAACTATCCTTTGGTATTTCGAAACGCTGAAACACTGTTATCGTGTGGCAAGTAAAAGAAACATTTCATGTCATCCATCCGAGGAAATGACGGCTAATGGCTGTCATGAAGGTTTTTTTATCTTCTATAAACAGTAATTTCCTTTAACGATGAGTTTATCGAAATTAAAAATTGAGTTTGACAGAATAAAAGAAACTTACATAGAAAAGGAGGAAATGAATGAATTTGTAATATTTCACTCCTAAACAGATAGAGAACTTTTCGTACTTCTCTTAATCGTTTCGTTCAGAGAAGAAAATTATCTGTAACGGTGACTAAGAGTAATTAAAGAATTAAAATGAATATTTATCTTTTAAACCTATAATTTCTTACTCTTTTATTTGTGTAATTTACTTTCCTTATTAAAAACATCCTTTCCTCACGTTAATTACGTTAATTCATTGCACGTTTTCAACGAATTGGAAAAATTAAGATTATTTTGAAGAATACTTAACCCCAGCATTTACACAAGGTTGCTGATAATTCTCTATATTGTACTGAAAATTGTTTGTGTTATTTTTACATAAAATTTTGATCCATCAAAAATCAAAAATTCAATCAGGCTAAGAAAAAACAGAGTTATATTACTTAATTTTAGAACAAAAAGACTGCTAGTTTCGGTACTTTTTATAGTCGTACATCTACATCTACATAAATACCCTGCAAGCCGCCTTACGGCGTGTGGCAAGGGGTGAAAACACCGGGCGTTCGGACTATTATTTTAGCCTATTATTATCATGTATAGTTCCATTCGAAAATTACGATAAAATGCAGAAAAGCACGAGTAAGATGCAGTTTGTTGCATGATATTGATATTTATAATTAGTGCGCACATGTACTATTTTATCGCGATGTGAAGATGAATATTTTGTTGATGCTGAAACAGCGGGTTTTGTTAAGGTGAATATTGAATTCATTTTCTTTCTCGATTCTAACTATTACAGAAAAAGCAAGAGGAATGTGGGTGGTAATGGAAAGAGAGTTATTCGACATTATTTATAAGTTTTGAAAGCAGTAAAGACTCGAAAATCCACCAGCTGGGGCTAGCGAAATTTCTGATTTCACATCGCCCTATCTCACGCCTGATCTTGTCGACGCGTTGGTCAGCTTCCCGCTTCGCCGCCTCCATAACACAACTGCACTCCTCTTCAGTGACGTATAGATTGCCATGCTTTATTGCTCAACCTTGCCTCATTCAAATCGACAATGTTCAGTACAATCGTAATTTTTATAGCCACCATACTCTCCTCTCATTGGACCTTTTTGTTTACCCTACCTTGATTTCCATCAAATTGTACTTTTGCAAAGCCATAGCTCTTTCCGCATAAGTAAGTGATTTGATTGTCTTTTTTTTTGCTGCAACATTCAACATTTTACAAGCAAAAATTTAAATTGTTTGTACTTTCCTTTTGGTGCCATATTATTTTTAATACACTGAGGAGATGGAACGGTTTATACTGTACATAAACGTGAAGCCTCATGGGATCAAACTCGCCACAAGATGAATTAGTAGAATATATGTCGCTGAAATATTTACTGCAACAGTACAACAGATAATGTGTTGATTATTCTTTTTCCATATGCTATTTTATATAACTAGGATTTATTTCCTAGATACGGTGTACCAATTGGGTACTGAGAAAAACATACTCCTGCTTGTTACAAACATGGGCGAAGGCAGCTAAAATGCTATTTAGTTCTTTAAAATAATTTTTGAGGTCAATCAATAATTTTGTTTTCTGCGCAAATGCTTCTTAAATTGAATATATGACTATTACACAATTTATTGAAATATTTTGATACTTGAACGGCGACACGGATAGCGAAATAAACATCATGTGGCTCTGCAAATGTTTCACATGACTTGATTCATTTGATTGCGTTTCAAGAAAGGTTCCACTTTCAAAGCACAGTTTTCTCAAGATAATAACTTTGTTTTATTTTCTAGATTTACCTTAATACCAAGGGCTGATATACGCAGTCGGAGGCCCAGAGTGGAAGAATCAGTTTCACGTCATCAACGGAATACCTATATTTCAAGAAGTTGTTATGGTGACAGACTTCCAAGTGTTAATTTGTTGCTACTGATGGTTGAGTTAGTTACAGTTTTAAAGTACTCCACAAACCATTAACGTTGAGAGTCTGTCCTATGCGCATTTTTCTATCCATGATAGCTTCTTCAGGGACCAGAGCAGAATTCTGCTTTAGACTTAAGAGACAATAATAGAATTCTAGAGTACTTTGATTCTGAAAATATTAATTTGTTGCAAGGAAAGAAATTGGAACACCACTGTTTGTGAATAATGACGCCTACCCTCTGAGACCAAAACTGGAAATAGAGGAAAGGAAATGGATTAACCGATCAAGGAATCACTTAATGCGCATTTCAATAGCAAAGCTATTATCTTCAGAGAAAAAAAAACATGGAAAGTTACTAATAATAAAATATTAACTTGCTTTCGAGTTTAAAAATATTCATCTAAGAAACTAGAAGTAATTTAATTAAGTGGACCACTACTGTACATTTTGTCCTAAATATGTGAATTGCAAATCGATTGCGATCGATGCAAGTGAATTTGTAAAAGTGAACTTATAAAATCGCAAAAAAATATGTACGAATCGAAAGTATATTAATTTTGACAACCTCATTTTTGTACATTGAACTCAATTTTAATCCTCTCTTATCAACTTAATCATAAACCTCAGCCAAGGTCAATGATGGTGGAGAGTGCCATAGTTAATAAATATAAAGGACTTACGTACATGCCAACGCGATGTCATACGTTAGTGTTAGATTGTGACATCAATTTTAAAATGTCAACGATGGGATTAAGACGTAGCAATTTACGTAAGCTATCATCAATTGTCAATATTTCTGAACAGAATCCACGTCTATTTACTCTGGGGCTTCATTATTTTTTAAGCGAAGATAACATACGAAATTATAACCTCCCGTACACCAAAACAATTCTCTCGCGTGCCATAGGTTCGCCACCCCTGGACTAGGTTAAGGCAAATTTGATGCTACAGTTAAGGTGACATAGATGTCAATTCTTGAGCTTGACGTTTCTGACCTATCTTCCTTCACGAATTCCCGTTTTCCAATAGCAGATCTTCAAATTCGCCATGAACTTCTGCCTGGAATAAGTTATTAAAATCATTATACGCAACACTATCCCTCGAGGTAATCGAGGCGATAAGGAGGAAGAATTGCGGATATTTGCATGGGAAGGACAATAAATCTCCAAAGTAAATGTAGCGAGAGGGCGAAAAGGCGAACAAAGTGCGGAAGAACGATGCTCAATTCAAGCGATGAGAACGACGAGATTCTAAGCGACAATTGCGCCCGACCAAAGCCATTGTGGTCCGTAATGGGAAAATATCGGAGGGGGCGATATGGGGGGTGGAATGAAGACGTGTGTAGCTGCACCTTATCGGAGGCTGCAATCTCAGGCGTCCGACAGCTCCTCCTGCTCGTCATCTCCCAAAATCCCCACTCGTCTGAACTGCGTCATTTCCGGCATTATTATGTTGGTAATTCTGGGCGATAATAAACACCGCTTTCCCATCAATGTCACTTGGAAGCGATTAAAGTCGTTTTGTGATGAGAGGGGAATGATCGTGATTAGCATTGAAATTAGGAGGTAAAAATGGATGGGGATGACGATTGGATGCGTCATTTGCTATCGAGTCATGGAGTCAAAGAACGATGGAAAGAAGGGGTAATGAAGTGTCGATTGATATGGGTTCATGGAGGTGGTAGTGGATGTATATATTCTCTAGTGCTGGAAATAAAGTCAGTCTAATCTGAGATTAGAGTATGAAAATGTAGCATTGATAATCATGGCGACAAAACTGTCTGTATACATCAATCCGATCTCGAGGCTCTTCGAGTTATGCTTTTGTTATAGAATTTCTTTTTATAGAAATAAAAAATGATAATTTTCTCATTCAACAGCTAATATTCGATAAAATAACGCTTAAAACCCAGGAAATTAAAGTTATTACTTTACTTGTATACTTGTATAATTAAGTTTCTCATTTTTAGTGGGTCCGAAACTAAAAGCAAATGCATCCTTCTAGCGTCCGCATTGATGATGGTATAGTACTGATGTAGATATTTCTATGATCTTCCTTGATATTTATAATGATTTTTTATGATTCATATAATAATTTTTCATGATTCATATAATAATTTTTCTTCATTTGGAGTAAATTTTTTGGAAACTCGAATTAAAAGAACCCACGGAAAAGGGCAAAACTAAATCTAGTTCAATGACTTCCACTTAAATTCACCGATAACGTTATTGCCAGTATCACATTTTGGAAATTGCTTTTGGAAAATATTCTTGCTGTAAAATGTCTCTTGGGTGAACCGACTCTTAATTTTTAAAATCCTTGGCTTTAAAGTCTTGGATGTTATGTCTTTGAATGGGAATTCCCCTGGGCGAACCCTCCCTTGTGTGAAATCTCTTTTGGCGAATGTCGTGCTACCCATTTCAACGATAGTAGGGACAATACAGGGAGGTGTATAGTATCCCCATCTTCGGAGGGTTACGACTTGATGTTATAACATCATTTAGCACGTACTCCATCACTTTAAACTCCACATTTCCAACTGGATTAGTATTACTTGTCAGCGCTATTTAAACGATGGCACCCCTCACACGCGTGCCGAGGGATCGCTTGGCATCGAATCGGGCTCACGGGAGAGCGATTCCATTTCCGATGCGTGTTCTTCGCCCCTCGCAGATTACGGAAGCCAATCTCTGGCGGACGCTGCAAACGTTTGGGCCTTCTTTTGACTCCGTCGGCCGCCTAAGAGATAAGCGAAGTCGCACGCGGCCCATACAGTTCTCTGCGGTCCAAACGCGTGGACTTCCATAGACTCCCTCGCAATCCACTCACGCTGTTATAGAGGGTGTAGATTAAGAAGTGAGAGGGCGAGAAACGAGGGGAGAATATAAGATGAGGGAGAAAAGGCAGTTCAGTCGACGCGAAAACTGATCATAAATAGTATGATGGGTGTCCGTTATCGGACTTCTTTCTAAACTGTGCCATTATTATTATCGAAATAGTACGGAACAACGGAAAACTTGCACAAAAATGTACGTTTTTCCTTTAACGTGTACTCACAAATAATGAGGCGAAAATATGTTTCTCGTTGAGGAAATTGTTATTACTCAGTCTCGTTAGTTACTTAAACTTATATATTTATTAACCGACCGTGCCATTAAAAATGACGGAAAATTTCTTGTGCATAAAACTGTGTTTATTTGATGTTGTATTCTACTCCGAAAAAAGCTGAAATGATATGTGAACAGTGCTGCTTTCTTAAAGTTATATACTATTTTGTGGATAAGTAACTAAATATGCATCTCGAGCCGTGTGCATTTTCAAAATACCAGCATTAGCGAAAATTAGTAATGATGACAAATGCGTGTTCTAATAAAGAGGGTAGCCAAACTAGGATTTCCGAGGAATGTCTGCATTCACTCATTTACTTTATATTTCTTTCTCTCGCTACTTTTTCCCATTACTTATGGAAATGGATGATGATTTTTGATAAATGGTGAAGGGTGAAAACGAGTTAGGTTTTGGTGCTGATTTTAATGGCTGGATGCCAATTATTATATGGAAATCGGCCACGCACACGACTAATCCCTAACCAGAAAAATCCAATCATCCGGAACTCGATCCCCGGACCTTGAGGCTGGAGCCTAAGCACGCTAAGTACTCCGCCACCGCAGCCGGCATTTGTTTATATATCCATGAATATTCGATAAACTAGTATTACTTCACTCCAATAGCAAAAATTCTCGAAAAATATGTTACTACACCCTAAAGTTATGCGACTTTTCCCAGAACTCAACTTAGCAAATTATGTTATGACAAAATATCGGAGGAAAATATATTCATAATAAATCTTACGTATTGAATTTTTCACGGAAATCCCAATTTGCTTTAAATTCAATTCTATGTTACATAGACGCCATACAATCGGGAACTATTTATGACTAACCAACTGGGAATAACTAAAATGTGAAGAAAGTTTACTCAACTGAAATGAGTTTAGAAGGAAAATATACTCGTGTGTATCGCTTCAAACTAATTTCCTGCTTGAAGCGTCCTTTTTCTTCCCAAATTAATTTCTCTCCTCAGCGACAAACTCCAATGAATGTCACTCAGACGCTCCGAAGTGGAAACGCAGATTCGGCAGATCCTTCGAGCATGGATCGCCCTCGAGTAGGAAAAAATAGAAGAGCGAGTGAGCGTATCAGAAATGTGCCGTCTCGAAAATTACCAGCTATAATTTTCATAAACCTCTAGACTGATTTATTGCGCATGTAACGAGATCATCATAATCCGTCGAACTGATACTGCGGCGTTGCTGTGATTAGTAGAGGTTAAAGGGAGCGTGGTAAGCGTTCGGGGGAATTGGTTCGGAGAATGAAAGTGGCGTGGGAGAGGGGAGTGAGGTCCAGCCGACCTTAACTCCTTATCTCTCAAGCCTTCCGCCTATTCCTTGCTGTCGTATATTAAGGGATAACCGAAATGAATGGCCTCCGGTCCCGGTTTTTTCATTAACGGCTGGAAAATTAACTCATTCGACATCTCTAAGGGGCAGAGTTATCAGACATATTTCAATAGTTGTCGGGCCTACTTCTGACGCAAACGTTCCACAAAGAGTTCCACAAGAGATTCGTTGAGGATTGAGAAGTGTGGAGAAATATTATCTCACGGATAAATCGTGACATGGAACAATTTTATGTAACGGTGTTTTTTAAAGAATGATGTTTTTCTAGATTACGACGGAGTATGAGATAATAGAATGTTTCAATAATGATTACTTAGTTTGCAAGAAAACACGTGGAAAACGATCAGAAGAAAGGATGTTTATTGAAAAAGTAATGTAAAATATTTTTATTATAATGTTATACTCAAAACTCATAAAATAAAATCCCTAAATCATTTAAGAAATCGGGAATAAAACAAAAGTAAGGCTTGAGACGCATTTAGGGGATATGAAGTAAACATGAAACATGTAAAGTTGAGATAACGCTGTCACAACATCCCAAGGAATGCCTTAAAACTTTGAGTGGATTCATTCAGTGATACTTGCTTCATTCAGGTTATTAATCTAAAAAAATCACTTATACTGTAGGATGCTGAGTGTTGAGTAAGATTATCGCAAATCACTTAAAAAATCTGTTACAATTAGTTTAATCATCAAAAATATAATATATATTCGAACGCCCGAAAA